>CAEFZX010010811.1:0-12157 GCA_903066825.1 Alfaro cultratus
AGCATGTCAGTGTTCTTCTTAGGCCTCTAATGAGCCATCATTTGATCCAGGTGCGTTAAACCAGGGAGAGAACTAAAACATGCAAGATGCGCGCCCTCGAGGACCGACGTTGGGGACCCCTGCTCTAGCGCAAGTCAGTGCAGTAAGCACGCCCACTTTACATTTCTTACCCGTCACAGTGTACCTGTTGGGCATCACACTAGAAAAAAGCTCTGTTGGGTTGTCAAGAAGGTGCTGCCAGAACTATCAAACCACAGCTGCCAGAAAAGAATGATGCCATTTTTGCTCTTGCAGCCTTGGCAAAGAGAAGAAATACTTTTTGCAGACTATGTATGGGCCACTAGGCTGCTAACCTTGCTCAACTAATAAGAGTAAGTGTACAATCATTTTTTGGTAAGTTTGCAGGTGTGCCACTTTTTTCAGTTATGGATTGAACATCGGTTTGTGAGACTGTTTGATGCTTAGGATAGAATTTTACAATATAATTTAGCTTTAAAATTTCCACAACTTTATCTCTGAGGTCTCTGGTATGTAGCTTGGTCTTTATGATGGTGCTTGTTCACTAAGGTTCTCTGACAAACATGTCAAATCTTGACAGAATAACTTTATTGTGAAACTAAATGACACACATCTGAAATCTGTTTAGAACTTAGGTTAGTTCAGAAGGCAATCGAATTGATTTAGGGATATCAGATTAAATGGGGCTAATTACAAATACATGGTAGACATTGGATTTTGATGTGCCATTTTATGATTGTGCAACTTTTTGTGAATTTGTTTTAAAAAAAAAACAACTTTGTGGCTGTCAAGATGCAGAAACATTCAACTGGCAAGAATGCCTTTGTAAGGCACAGAATATGAGAATTTACACTGTGAAACATCCTTCTTGTTATTTTCCGCTCAGGCCACAAAAGCCAGGGCATCTGTGCTTTGAAGCCGCTATTTGAACAAAAATGTATATAATTTTTGGACATGCTCCAGACTTGACTGACAGGAAGGAAAAGCAGTAGGGAGGTGGCGAGCGGAACAGCCGCAGAGATTGGATTGGATTTCTGGGTGTTTATGGAGAGATACTCAAATGCATTATCGGAAAGAAATATGTGGCCACTCACTGGTAGCTTTCAGAAATGGCTCAAATGTATTTTTAATGTGGACACAGAACAAAATAAATCACAATACACTGTTAGTGTCACAAGCTTATTCAATAAACAGTTTCTGGTTTTGTGCTCGCATTATTAATCACAGGCAGGCAAATGCTGCAATGAGAAAAGGTAGAGGTTGGAAAGGAAGCAAATGTATTGGGAAACAATATTAAAAACAAGTTCGTAGGGGGGAAAAATTGATTTTATTTTTTAAAGTAATATTTGTGGATTATTTTAAATTTACTTTAGCTGTGAAGGTTTGGAAATGTGTTGTTATTAAGGACATATTTGTGAAGAATACTGGGAGCTGAATCATATTCAATAAATGGTTTACAATAGGTATTAATAACATGAATATCATCAGCTAATAGGGACAGAAAAGTTCACTTGTGTTCATTTAGCTTATGGGGAACTCTTATCAGGTATTGATAAAGTATGACAAGTTGCAAACTTGATGAGGCCAGAGTTTTAGAAATTACATTAAATATACAAATGACTTGCCTTAGCCATGCTTTTATTGCCATTAGGCTTGCCTAACACTGGTTTCTAACCCTGATTTGCTGTTGCTCTTTCATCAGAAATCCAATTGCTTTCAGATTTTATAAGGCTTTCTTGGTAAACCTCAATCAGTTTTGGTACTTACCAAAGCACATGTGAGCGCCCTCCTCTGGGTAAAAATGGCAATTGCCTGTACCTGATGTGTTCTTAATCAGAATGTATTCATGAGTAATGTCCATCTGTGAAAGATTGGTACAAATACCATTATTACTGCATATCCTTGTTGTTAGCTATCTTATTTCACAGACAGATTATGTTATTGGATTGTGTTATTTACTTGCCAGCCTTGGAGCGTATTTACCTTGAAATCACTAAAGTGTTTATTAAACTTCTTTGTTTACTTAGACAAATCTGAAATACTTTTACAGTAAAATACAGTAACATAGAAGACATCACTGAATGCTGTGTGGGATTGGACTGGAAGTGGGTGACTTACACTAGCATATCTGTTTATTTGCATAGAGAGTGGGGAAGTAGCTCCGATCTCATGTGGTCACCGGAGATGCACGTGGAGATGCATTTCAGTGCCAGGTGTAAAGTGACCCACTCGGATCTGTCCACTTATGACCATCCAAGACAAATATAAAACTAGATTTGAACACGATCTGCAACATTGCTAAAAACAACCTCTTTCAAATCTTACGTTTTTGTTAAGGTAAAAAACTGCTTCTAGTACTTCTGGTACATACATTTTCTATATCCGCTAATTCCTTGCTGGGTCATTGGGGGTCCTGGTGTCTATCTCTAGCTGCCATTGGGCTAGAGATAGACACCTGGACATTTCACCGACTCATCACATGACAACACAAAGACGTAAAAGACAAACAACCAGATTAGTCTCTTGCCTAAAGACAATATACAGAGACCAATTGACCCAACAGTTATGTTTTTGAACCGTGGTGGGAAGCCAGAGTACTTGAGGAGAACTCAGACATGCATGGGGAGAACATGAAAACTCAGAAAGACCGCAGGACTTTCTTGTTAAAAGGCAACAGTAATACTACTCTAATAATACCACTTTATTTACATGCAGTAAATACCACTTCAGAAGAAGAAAACTGCATGACATATTACACCGTGCCATTGTTTATTTATAAGAAGTAATAAAGAAATGCAGCTCTTTGGCTGCACTTAACAAAAAGAGTGTTATCCACTATGGGATCTGGATATGAAGATAAATTTATACCCTGTATTTTTCAGATTTTGATGTAATTACAGTGTTAAGTGCAAGTGCACTGAAGAATCCTTCACTACTGGTAACCAGTTTTTTTGGTAGGACTTTAAGTACTGGGGAAAAAGAGAAACACTGACAGAGTGACAGACAAGACACAAATGTTTTTTTAAGTACTGTACAATCACAATGAGTGATGATAATGATAATAAGTGCTAATGAGTTAGCATCTACTTGCAAGCTTCTTAACACTGATAAACATTAAAAGCTGCTGCACAGTTTTTAATGAGTCTGGAGATCATTTATTCATCGCGTCCTTAATACTGGGATTGATAAAATCTTTGATGGATTAATTCAAACTGAACAGCGATTTTAAGAAGTCTGGTTTGAGATTTTTGCAGCCTTAATTCTGTTTTAACATCACATAACAGAACATTTCAAATAACAATTAGTAATTTATTGTGAGTAATAATTTAGTGTCAGGACCACCTTAGAATCAGAAAAGCATAGAAACTGAAAAGCATGGCTTTGTCAAACCTGGATTTAGTTATTCCATTCAGATAACAGATTCGTTAAGACACAGTTAGCAATTTATATGCTTTTTTCTATGTCCAAACAAGCAAAAAAACAAATAAAAAAATGCTACATATTTGTTAGTTTTCTTTCTTTTTTAAAAAGTTGACTTGTAAACCCAACATTATGTAATATCTTATTTTTTGAGTTGGATATATCATTATCATTCCTCTCCTTTGGTCCAAAGTCTCCTGTTCATATTGTCTGGACATTTGAAAAGAAGTTGTTTACACACTGCTTGTGCATTCTGCATGAAGTTTTAAGAAATATATTAACAAAATGATGTGGCATTTAATCTTGTAAAAGATATTTACATATGTACTTCACTGCTTTATATCTTTCTGTGTACCTTCAACTCTCTCTCTCTCACACACACACACACACACACACACACACACACACACACACACACACACACACACACACACACACACACACACACACATGCACACACATGCAACTCCCTTTGCAGCATTTCCCTCACTCTTTCCTTTATCCATCTTTTCTTCCAATAAGCCTTTTGGGCCTTAAGAGTAATGTCAAGACTCCACTGCAAAAAAAGACAACAAAAAGAGTGGAATATATTAAAAGAGAAGACAGCGTGAAAAAGACCAAACAGAAGTAGATAACTGTAGCCTGGCGATTGCTTTCCTGTGCAATTCCACTCTGTTGTCATCTCCTTTCAGTGCTCTGTCTGGGACAACCAGAGCTCAGTTTCTATGGTTGAATTTCAACCGGGTGAATCGGCAAAGAGAAGGACGTTGACTTTCTGCACTGTTTTAGGATTGTAGTCTGCCATGGCAGTAGTTTGGCAATTGCATCAAAGGAAGCAAACATGTTTGTCACTCTTCCAAATATTGAGCACTTAAAGTCAGAATAGGAAGAATGCTTAAGTTATTTGATTGCCAGAGAAGATGTTGTGGCTCTGCTCCCCACGTTGTTTTCAGCGTACACAATTTCTGGTAGGCATCAAAGTTTCGAACTGTCGCATTACAAACTCCATGGCCAAGTTTTAGGGGTTGGGTAACATGTAAAACCTTAACACAGTCCACGCCTCCAGGAAGCAATCATTTCTCAACAGCCGATAGCACAGACCCTCTGTAAGAAGCAAAGCATACAACAAGGGACTGGTTCTTACCAGGCTGCGATAACATCACCTTGTGTCCTATAAAAAGAGACATTTCTCTTTGGCCACCTAAATATATTAACCTCTGCTTAATTAAAAGAGAAATGGAGTTGAGTGAAAATGAAACAGAAATGAAAGACCTTGACATAACGGAAAAGAAGCAGACAAGCAAGTCCACAAGGGATAAAGAGAGAGAAATAAAAAGCATGTCCCATAAAAGGTTGCGCTGTATTTCATTGTCTATCACCAGAAGCTGTTTGTGGTCAGTTGAGGCCCATCAGAGACAAGTAGCCACTCTAAATGTGTGTAACCCACATAAAGAAATTGTTTCTAGGAGATTGGACCCCGTAAATTCATTCTTAGCCCCCAGCCTTGTTCTTATCCCTCCTCCCAAAGGTGACTTATAACATCCAAACAGCCATATATCGTTACATCCTTTCCTCACTTAAACTACAAAGGCACTCACACACATGTACTTGCTCATACATCCTTGCTTTTGCACCCAATACTTCCATCAGGCAATACACTTTTGCAAATAAAATGCACTCTTTTGCTTTGCTCTAGAATGGCTTGTGTGGCTCAGTAACAGTGACAGCTGCAACAGCATCAGTGCCTGCTGTGGAACAGGACATCAGAAGAGAGAAACAGCATCAGATGCTGCGCTTACAACTCTAGGATTACCTTAGCCTGAACAAACTCCATTACTGCATCTATTACCCAGGTACACACAGACTGGGGGAGAAAGCACTTTGCAGATCTAATGTTTATCCAGCACCTTTAAGCCCCATGCCGCTTCCCCTGACTAGCACAGCAATGACGGAGAGGAGACCAGAGGAGAGAGCAAGAGCATCATTGGGGAGAAATATTGAGCTTTAATTTAACACAATGCAGTGTTCTTAAAGACACGCTTTGTAGGCTCTAGGATTCTTCAATGTAAAAGCAATAAAACAGCAAAGAATGCAAGACAAATATGCACTTATGTGCATAAAGATATACAATTTCCTTTGGGAATAATTACATGGTTTTGAATTGAATTAAAGATGCAGAAGGAAATATAAATCATTGACATTTAAATCTGAATTCTATTATTTTTTTTTTTCCTATGCTGTAGCGTTTTTTCTGCATGAAAAGAGTCTCCAGATTTACAAAGCCAGCTTCTCTTCTGAATAGAACATACTTTCTTGGAAACCTTTAGTGTAGTCCAGACTCCGGTAACCTTAACATTAACCTTCCCCACTTACTCTGTCTCCACTGGTTAGCTTGGCACATGTCAAGCAAAGAATGAGAAGCTGCCTCTGATGACCACTCAGCTGACCATTCACAACAGAGTGGGTCATCATCAGAGACTGAGCATGAACAAACTAAAATATTAGTTTTAGATAGAGAGTCCACTGCTAAAAATGTTTCTGTAATACTTAAAGCCTGAAATACACCACTCCTGGTCAGAAACAATCAATCAGAACCAGGAGGAAGGGCTTAACGCTGTCAATCATGCTCATGCATTCGCTGCTAAATCTACTAATGGTGGAGAAACAACTTACCGCTAATGGAAAACTGTTTTTCCGCCATCATTGGTTGCCATGCTAACTAGCCTTAGGGTTTACAGCAGGTTCTGCTATCGGGAAGAGCCTGTAGTGTAGCAGAGAACAATTGGATGGGTATTAGCAAGGTATACAGAAGCATGACTGACACCGGTAAGACCCTCCTCCTACCTCTGATTGATTATTGCTAACCAAACTGTGCATTTTTGTAATTAGCACTGGCAGCACTGGGAGATGTTTTTCACAGATTATCTGTCTCATACTAATAGATTTAACAAATATGGAAAAACATATATATTTTCAAAACGTTACATATTGCAGTTTTAAATGTTCAAGTTTTGACATTCTGCCGGAAAGGGATTGCTATTTCTTAATACACATTTAACAGGCATTTTTATTAAGTATGCCATCCTAGTAACAGATTGTTTTGCCTTCAAAACTGCCTTTTTTTTTTTTTTTTGTTGTGGTGTAGACTTAAGATTTATGACCGTTATGTTGACATAACAGCATCCCTCAGCAGGTCCATATTTCTCAGCTGTACACCCCCGAAGCAAATCTCCTGTTCTACCACATCCTAAATATCTGCTACTGTATTGAGATCTGGTGAACCTGGAGGCCATGAGGGTACAATGAACTCATTGCCAACCACAAACCAGTCTGAGATGACTTGAACTTTGTAATATGGTGCATTATTCTGATGTAAGTAGCCATTGCAGCATGAAAAAACTGTGGTCATAAACTCATGGAAACAGCAAACAACAATACTCAAGTAGGCTGTGTGCCAATTAAGGAATGCACAGCTAGTACTAAAGGGTCCAGGGTGTTGAGAAAGTATCCCCAACACCATTACTCCACCATCAGCAAGCTGAACTATTGATACCTTTCTTTTTTTTTAAAAAAGCATCTAATGCTGGAGGATAAATGTTTTTTTTTTTTTTCCTGGAATCTATCTGGTATACATTAATATACTTTGGAATATTGAAAACCCAGTCTTGTTCTTTAAGTGACTGAAGTATAATGGTGCATTTGTTGAGTGCAAGTGTTGTGAGGCCTGTGTGTTTGAGCTGCACACATTACAATGCTGAATGTCTTGTGGCTACAATAGAAGTGGCTATATAGAAGGTTAATAAGGGAGATAAAGGGCTGTAATTTAGTGCGAGCAGAAAAGCTGTAAGACTGTGTTTATGTTTGTTTAAGTCTGAGGTGAGTGATGAACTGCCTCGTGTCTGAGCTGAACATCATCCATCACCCTTGTTAGTAACTCAGGGGTCCTGTCATTACATGTTTCCCTTCATTTACACTGCTAATATCCATCTCTCCTGGCCAAACTCTGCACTGTCTGTCTCACTTTCAAACCCTCCTCCAATCTCCCCCTCTCTCTCCTAAAAAGTTCACTTTTCTTCATCCAAGCGGATGCATCACTGAGTCCATTGGTGAAAAATTCAAGAAGTAATGCAGGTTCAGAATTTCATTCTGCTACTTATTCCACCTGTTACATTCAGTTTGGTGCAAAACCAAGGCATTTGTAAGCTTTGTTTAGAAGGTTAATAGCACAACACTGGCTTATTTATGATCAAGTTACCATATGACGAATGTGTGGTTTTCAGAGGATGTCAATAAGCTTTCAACTGGAAGAAACAGACTTTGACTAACACTTGGAATGTCCAGTTGGGGAGCTCTACTGGTCAAATCTTCAGATTTTGTCATTTGTAAACAATATGTTCATATACTTGACAAGGCCACATTTTGCATTGTTAATTGTGATGGTAATTTGTCTGTCTAAAAATAAACTGCAAAGAATAAACTCAAATAAGACTCTCCTACCCACTTTATAGCAACTGTCCATTTTTCAAGAAAATAAATCTCAAGAAATTTTCAAGTGATCTGCATGGCACAGTCTGACTGTTGATGCAGTTAGATCTTTAAAGATAGCAACTGAAGACATTTAAGAATTTTTTGTTTTGCTCTGTGTGTGTGTTTTTTTTCCCTTTCCTTTCTGTAATGATTTCAGTGGTATTTGTCTTCGCAAGGATGTGTTTGCTTTAATGCCAGGACTCAGTGACAGATCACTGGCCACATCCCAGAAACGGCAGTGGATGCAGCTGTTCCCCGGTAGGTAAATTCACGATGTTCAGGTGAGCTATCATTGCTATTATAGCAGCCCACTTGCCTTGACATATTGTGGCTTATTAGGAAAGCAATTCGATTTGAAGATTTTGGCGTGGCCATAGGTTTTGCTAATGACTCTGCAGTGACAGGACTCTCTGCCAGTTTGTCAGCTGAGAGGTGGTCCTGCTTTCAGCAGCCGTTATAAACAAAGCAATGCAGGCACTGTATCTTTGGCAGTGTCAGTTCTGACTCATTATGGCTAATGGCAAAGAAGAGCTGTTAACCAGGAGTCAGAGCTATGTCACACATGAATCAATTGCGCTACTTTCTTCATCATTAACCAGTGATCAATCACTGTGGCCATTAGGCCGGCAATTTAGGGGCTCACTGTTCTTTTGTTTTTATGTCTCTGTGTGTATCCTGGCTACACTTTTATTAAGAGTGAAGGGAACTCTGTGGGGTCATCTTAATTAGTAGAGGAAGTTACACTTGAGCCCAAAATTATTCATACATGTTTCAGATTCAGAAATAATTCAATTTTCATTCAACCAAAAAGTTTGTTTTTCATAGGAACTAACACAAGCATCTCTCAATAGATAATAAAGCAATGTGAAAATATTAATTTTATTATAATTAATAATAATTCCTGTTTTTATTCATGGTCTTCTCAGTCATCAGTGGACAAAGCCTCCTTATAATTGCTGACCAGCATTTTGTGTGTTTTTATAATGACATTTTGATTATTTGTTTTAGATGAGTTTGAAATATTTCAGGTTGGAAGATCTTCTCTCCCATAATCCAAATGTTTAGCTCCTTTCACAGATATTCTATCGGATGCATGTTGAGAACGTGTGGGCTGCCCTGGAATGTTAATATTCTTCCAGTCAGAATGATAATGCTAAAAGATAACTTATAACCTAAATCTGCCAGGGCTATGAATAATCCTGGGCATGTTCTCCATTAAAAATACATTGATCAGAACGTACGTGGCTGATCGGTGAAACTTTGACCTGTATTCAGACAATAATGTAAGAATAAGATAAGACAGACAGGGAGAGACTATTTTATTAAAACAGAGAGATAAATTGCTTAAGCAGCTAGTCCCATGTAGACTTATTATTTTCTTACAGACCATTTATAAGGAGCTCCTTGCTAATATCAAGTTGGTCCTCCTTTTTGACTGCATAAGTGTTTTAATTCTTAATGGCAGGAATTCAATAAGGGATCAAAACATTCATCAGTGAAGTTGGTCCATATTGACATGATAGCATCAGTCAGCTACTGTATATCTTTCAGCTGTGCATGGAGATCTACTGTTCTACAAAACATGCTCTGTTGGAGTTAGATCTGGTGACTTTTGACGAACATTTAACTAATTTAAATGTTTAATAAACCTGAGTTTGAGATAACCTGAGTTTAGTGGGTTGGTGCATGGTTCTGATGGAAGAAGCCATTGGAAAATGGCTTCTTAACACTAACATGCTTAATGTTATTCATTAACACGCTTTTTGTGTTGATGAATAATAACAACAACAACAATAATAATAATAATAATAATAATAATAATAATAATAATAATAATAATAATAATAATAATAGTAATAATACATTTTATTTTTGATGACAAAGACATGATTGCTCAAGTTCCAAACAACCGCTTACCGTCCAGGTCCAATCAAGATGAAAATATTCTGATTCCAGTCACCAGCCAGTTTTCCAGCTCATTTCTAGTTACCAGTGAACTCAGACATCACTGATTACAAAGATTGTTGTAAAGTCTCTCACTCACTCACCCTCTCTGTTCTATCTTTCTTTATTAGTTTCCCTTTTTTGTGCTTGGTTGTAGCCCAGGGCCTGTTCTACTGGTTGCCTGTGTTTATCTGTGTATGCCCTTTTATCTTGTAGTCTTTGATTATTATTCTTACAAGTGGAACCACCAGCTATTTTACAGCTACCTCATTAGGTTGTCAGGCAAGCCCACAGTGCCTGCAATTATATCTAATTATGCAATTATGAATCCAATATAAAGTGTTATATATACTGTAGTCGGGTATATTTGAGCTCAAACACACGCAGCAGTAATTATTGCAGTTTGGTGGGTGGTTTTGTGCAGGGATAATAATACCGATAAAGTAGATGGTGGAGAAATGAACTGACACATATTGTGTTACTTTTATACTCACATAGCAACAAGTGGAAGCCGTAAGACTTTCTGCATCCACACTAGCTGTATGGTTTTCAGAGATGGACCAAAGTTGTGGGAGATGGTTATTTTTACATTGTGTACATTTTGAACACAATGAAAAAGACTTTGCATAAACTGGTAAAAAAGTTGTCTCTTAATTTCTTTCCCTCTTTCAAGATTTACATGTACCAAACCAAACTCTACAGGAAAGAACTTTATGACACAAAAATGTTTTTTTTTTGTTTTAGAACACTTTGATTTTAAAAAGAACATATTCAGACCTTACCAGTGCAGATTTTAAAGGTTTTTGTGGCTCTTGTGGCCTTTACTCAGAAGTAGCTGAACAGGAACATGTGTATACAGAGAAGGAGAGGACAGGCAGTACATGGCCCGGGGCTCGAACCAGGGACAATTGCACTGAGGAATGCAGCCAGACCGTCCACCCATCGGGCATCTGAGCAATGCTTTCTGGCTCCTTCAGCATCTGAACAACTTTCACTAACACATTGTTAGTGTCTTGTCTGTCACTTTGTCGACATGTATTTGTTCTAGTTGAAACCCAAATGCTGGAAAACAAATGATTTAAGAATAGTTGGGACATTTTCTGTTCCAAGCCATACTGACTGCATCTGGCTGCTACTTGTTACACAGCTGTCACCTGAATGACAAATATTACAACGTTTTAATATATTTGTATTTTTGTATCCTTTATTTAACTCAGTAAGACATGTCTTTAAAATTTAAAATCCGTTTAAGAGACCAGGTAAATTTGATTTTTTTGTTTGTTTTTTTTTTTTGCCAAAATTATAAAAAATAACCCCCAAACATTTGTAATATTAGGGAGAGCATTATTGCAAAGTATTTAGTTGTGGGACTAAACCAATAAACACACAGAACCTTTGGATTTTGATTTGTAAAATATCTAAATGTCTGATTCCTTCTACCTCACAATCGTGTCATATTTTGTTGGTCCACTACAAAAAAAATCCCTCCAAAAATATATTGTCATGACAAAATGTGAGAGAGCATTAAGACATTTGCAAAGCACTGTAAAAGTGTGTGTGCATCAGAGACATTCTGTAATGAAGTAACTTTAAGCTTTAGTCATTAATGATGCAGTCTGATGAGAAAGGGGAAACACCTTGTTAAAGGGAGCTGAGGGATACCTCTTCTAATCTCTACAAGTTCAGCCTTCCAGCACAGCTTTTCTGTTTTTCCACCAGACATGTTTTACACCAGCACCTCAAACAGATGAGATTAAAAAAAAAATCTTGTTGGAAGAGGAATATGAGCTACTGTAGGTGATGCTTCAGTGTGTCATGTTCCTCCACAGATGCTATTGAGAAAAGCCAGCAAGGCTGTAGGACAACCTGTGTGTCGGCATGTGTGTGTGAGAGAGAGATAGAGATAGGGATGACAGTAATACAAGGACTATCCGACACCCTCCTCCCAGGGATCACATCCTAAAAGCGGCTTCTTTTACTAATCCCATCCTAATGTGTCCAATATTATGACACTGCCATTAGCTGCAGCACTCTGAGGCCTCATACATTAGGCAAAAATCAATGCTTTGCACGTGTGCATGAAAATACCTGTTCCTTGAGCAGATTTTAAGCATTGATGTTTTAAATATTTACATAAATAACTGATCTAAATAAAACTACACAATGTTGATTTTATGGTTTTATTTGAAAGCATTAGTGCTAGTCAATTCCAGAAGAAGACATTAGGAGGAAACAAAATGATGATATA
>CAEFZX010010813.1:0-15364 GCA_903066825.1 Alfaro cultratus
GTTAATTTTAGTAGTATATTGTTAATATTATTACTGTGTGAAGTGTTATGACTGTGTGTTTGTTTATTTATTATTGTATATATTTGACTTTTTGCATGGGAGTTGCAATAGAAATTTCGTTGAACTTGGTTCAATGACAATAAATGCTATCAATCAATCAATCAATCTTTCTACACCGAGTAAACAGAAAAGATGCTCGCAGCTCCATGTTGCATTCAAATGCACCTCCTGCAGTAGAAAACTATTATAATGATTAAATATGTGTTTTAAAATGAGACACTACGCGTTTCAGTGACGTAAGAAGAGGCAAAGACATAAATAAAACAAAAATAATTGTCCAGCTCCCCCTCATTCCTATTCATCTGAAACTAAAGCGTACAAATTTAAACTCTATCTCAACCAGACTCCCACAGACTACTTTGAGTCGTTTAAAACAAACAAAAAAAAAACACATCATATATATGTAGTGATAAATGTGTCACCCCAGCAGAATCAGCACAAGTTCTACTTAGATGTTGCAGTCAAGACACAGTAACAGCATTACTTTACTACATACTAACCAATGCACATGCACTGTCTGCGCTGATGAAAATTCCTTCTTCTCTTTATGCAAATGATCAAACCTTTTTTTTTTTATTAAACTTTAAACTTTATTTAAACAAAGTAAACACAGACAAGTAAGGCAATTACAACAGAGCAACTCTGTAGAGGGCATAGGAAAGGCAGATTTCGAAATGGAAATACAAAGCAATATTGATAAAGAAAAAAAAAAATAATGAAACGTTAACTAAAATAGCAACAAGGAGATTCAAATGTTAGGATTAATATACATCGGTGGGCAATTCCATCAATATTTCAGTCAGGTATTCATGTGATTCAATACATTTCAGATTTCAAATATAACTGGAATTCAGATTAAAAAAAAATTTTAAAAACTGGTGATGATCTCAGCACTCTGTTTATGAATAAAGAATTTTGCCAAACAAAATATTAGGTTACAACAAAGTCCTATTTTGTTTTTCAATAACACTCCAAAAGTTACCATATCTCTAGAATTAAATTCAGGGAGTGAAATTTTCGATTTGATCCACCTTTCTAAGCAATTCCAAAATATTTTAGTTTGATTGCATACATGGAAGACATGGTCTATCGTTTCTACATCACTTTCACAGAATGAGCATTTATTGTCATCGATATTAAAGCGATTTCTTAGTAGTTCTTTTGAGGGGTAAATTGCATTTAAAATTTTAAAGTGTGTTTCTTTAGCTTTTGGTTGTATGGGGAGTTTTAAATAAAGAGTTCTTAACCTTTCAATTTAGTTTTTTTTGTTTGTTTTTTTCAAATTTGCAAGAAATATTATTTTTATTTAATTTTCCCAGGGAATAAAGTTTTGTTTAGACAGTTTCTAATTGTGTGGTTATTGAATTTTTGGCCAGTGAATGATATTCCATTAATAGATAAATTGGGTAATTGTGGGGTCATTGGATGATATGTTAAGGCATTAAGGTATTCCAAAATAAGCTTAAGTTCTTGAGGATATTCAAGACTAAAATAGTCTTGAATTTACATTAAAAATTAAACTGTGCTTCAGGAGGCTGAGATAAATTTAACGACACAAAGAAAAGCCAATCCAGTCACACAGTGAAGGTATTACCAACGTGGGGATCGATATAATAAAACTATCCAGTAACCTCTGTGCTATTAAACAGGTGAAAGGACAGGTGAAGGCGGCTGTAGGTGGAACTGCAGAGACACCGGATTCTGGTCCGGTAACCCGTGACAAGAGCGGATCTGTATCCATCACAGTGCATGTGAAGCCGGGCTCCAAACACAGCAGCATCACAGGTCAGTCAGCCTCACGTTGCACCAACATCTGATCTGTTACTCAAACAGAGCTCACACTTTGTTCTGCCTCTCTTCCAGATGTTTCCACTGAGGCTGTAGGCGTCTCCATTGCAGCGCCACCTACAGACGGAGAAGCAAACACAGAGCTTGTGCGCTACCTTGCAGAAGTCCTGGAGCTGAAGAAGAGCCAAATTTCACTGGACAAGGTTTCTGAAACTCCTACATCTATTTTTAATGTGTTTATTCAGCGATCATTGGAGTCTAACAAGGGATACGAGTGAACAAAAACACTTCAAAAGATTACAGGACAGATTAAAACTAACTCAACTGAGCCATTAATTAATTTACATTTTTGCAGCTAAATTATTTAACAGACATGAGTTCAGCTACAAACATATACCGTTGTCAATCTGTTTAAATTAATCAAGTTTTAATTAAAAACATTATGCCAAAAAATAAACATTTTCAATTTAAAACATCCTTTTTATTGCAAAACTATTGAAAAATTAATATATGAACTCAACAACATATAGATTTTTATTATTCAAGTTGTTCAACCGTCATATCGGTGCTTTTATACTTCACGTCAAAACCCATTCAGTTTTGAAGTGTTTCAGGAATGCCTGATTATTTATGTAACTTTCTTTAAAAAAAATACTTATTTATAAATGTGAACCAATGGGGGCTTTGGCGGCGTTGGGTGCGGCTCTGCTGCTGCTACATGGTTAGCATAAATGCTACTTTAGGCTTGAAAAGCTTCGCTGATAGGCTAACTCCTTTCAGCATAACTTCAACACAACAAAAGTATTTTCCAGCGTCACATCAGATATCTTTGAAGCAGAAATTTAACCTTACTGGTCCAAGAAAAGCTGCTTTATCGTCCATTACTGTTGTTCGCAGATTCCGCTTGTGCGTCAGATTTACGGGCGTACCAGAAACACGCAGCAAAGGTTCCGGCTCGGGACTTTCGTATTAAAAAAGAAATGCAAACAACAAATGTGATTAATTGAGTTAATTTTTTTAATTCGTTAAAGTCACAGCCATATTTAAAACGTAAAGACATGAAGATAAAGTTAGGAGTTTATCTTCATAAAATTCAGCATAACTAATATTTACTGAATAGCTTTTCAGTCAGCAGCTCTTTAAGCTACAGTTAATGCCTCGTCATTTGGATTAACTCTCTTTTTTTCTTTAGATATATTTTTTTTAACTTATAAATTTTATTCTAATGGCTCAACAACATTTCACCCTCTAGGGTTCTAGATCCAGAGACAAAGTCATCAAGGTGGACTCCTCGTTGGATCCAGAGGAGGTGCTAAAGAGGCTCCGGCAGGCAGCCAGCTGATTGGCAAAGACTGGGTGGAAGAAGGGCTTTAGTTACCTTCTGAACAGTCAGCTGGACCAATAATGGATCCATGGGACTGGAACTTCTCCCATATTGAGATCAACATCATCTTTCCATCCTTCAATTTTCTAAATAACAGATTCTTCCGAGGATGGAGCTGGAAAAATATGAAGTGAGAAGAAAAACCTACTTGAAAACAACTGTCAGGTCTCTGAAGTGGCAACATGACACTGGTTAGAGCTTCTCCACAGAGTCATGTGGAAAGGGTTGTGTGTAATCATGGAAAACAGGAGGATTTTCATCCTTAAAAACAGAACCTATTATACAAAGTTTACATCTCTCACATTTCTGTACTTCCGTTTGGATCTCTAATACTGCTAAAAATCCCCAGACGTTTTTTGGTAATAAGTTCATCTATTTTGGTGTCTATAAAATGAGCCGTTTTCAAAAACTTTCCGAATGCAACGTCTCAAATCAGCAGGAACTGACCTTCACCTAGTGACCCCAGCGAAGTCCAACCCGTTACCTAGCAACCCCAGCAAAGTTCCGCCCATCACCTAGCAACCCAAGCTGAGCTCCAGTATGAAATAAGTCACTTTCAAATAAAGATTTAACTGGGCTCCAGGTTCCTGACTTATTTTTGTTGTAAGATTTTAAGTTTTTTAATCACTTGCGTGCTTCAAAAGTTTATTCTGAAGGTTATTAGGGCTGAGACACATTATAGCTTTTACAAATCCAATGCAGTAGGTGGCAGTAATGCACTGCTGGTATACAACCAAAAACTCCTCAACCAGCACCTTTTACTGCTTTTTTTTTTTTTACTTTTGTTTACATTATAAAAGCTATTTTTTGTGGAAAAATAGACCCATTTTAATTTATAAATAATATAAATGTAACTGTGTTATAAGTGAAATAAAATTCCTTTAGAATACTTCAAACTCCAGTTGCTTGATTTATTTTAGATTTAAGCTACAAGCAAATTGATTATATAACCAAATAATATACATTCTATGAAACAGTAAATGTATCTTTCTGTTCTTTCACAAACTCAAGTAATTCTGAATATATTCACATATTTGCTTTGACATGATTTCCAGTTGACAGTCTTGTGTTTTATTAACTCTATATACTAATATGCTATTTAAAAGTAGTTCAACCTATTAATCTGGCCCCAGGTTAATACCTTACAGGAAATTCTGGTTGTTTTGAAGCAATTTGATTAGCTGACAGATTTTAGCTTTGCGCTACTTTGACAGCAAATTTCATCAAATTGGAGAAATCCCAGGCTTTTGTAATGTCTTTGTTTTTTCATATCATTTCCAATTATTATTGGTAGCCTTCACTGTACCAAGGCATACATACAACATCCTGGAATATAAAGGCATCTGTTTTTCTCCAGACAGATACTTTTATACTGGGAATGCACCATCCATGTTTTCCACTTCCAACACCGATACCTGAGGTTTAGTATCGGCCAATACTGATCTAATACAGAAAAACGGTCCTGAATTTCAAAACGTAAACATAAATGTCTTCAGTTACTAATTTATTTGATGACTCTGCACCAGTACAGCACAATTAAATACACTGATGGCTTCACAAGCTTGGTCAAGCATATAAAAAACAGCATGACTTTAATTTGTCTGGTCAAACTGACAAAAATAAACTGCAACAAATAGTTCAGGAAGTGCAATTAGGAATTATAAATATGATGTAATAGCTAAAGCATCGAGTGGAGCACAAAGCATAGAATTGGACTGAATAAATTGGCCCATTGGCACCGATACCCAATATAGATTTTTTTTTCAATATCGGTACTCAAGCATTAATATCAGATCTGAGCATCTCTACTAATGTTCAGATTTTTTCATAATTTCTCTGCAAAACTATTTTTAAAGGATGTTAATAAGCAAATTTAAAAAAAGAAGGAGTGCTGCCTGCCATCACAGCTGTGGTTTATTTCTGGTTCTTCAGATTCACTGTTGTAAAATCCAGAAAAACGCTGCAACTAAAGGCATTTCAGAAACATTTTTTGTTTAAGGCTGTAAACGCTTATGCAACCATGTTATTATGGCTTTCTAATTACTTATACATTCCTTCAGTGAGTTTCAGCTGAACAGCAGACATGCCTAGATGAAACCTTCACTAAATGATGACTGCAGAGATCATCCACAGTCCAGCAGCAGCCGATGAGGAGCTTCTGAGCACATAAGCTTCAGAATCCTTTACATTTGGGAGGAAAATGTTTGTTCAGTCATTTGAGGCTTAGCGCAGCGTCTGAAACCCTTCGTCACCTTGACAGTTGCAGACGTAAAGCTCCTGATCCTGGATCAACAGAGGAAGACAGACACTGAGAAAAACTGACTGAGGTGGTTCTTATGTAATCCTGCAGCTTCCTAAACCAAGCAGAAAGTTTGTTTGCCGAGCTGGCTGCAGAAAGAAAGTCAGCGGACCTTTGATATTCGGTCCTTATCTGCTCGGCCTTTCATGTCGCGCTTTCTGAAGCCTTTTAGTTTGAACAGGAACAATCTGGGCCTCATTACCGCTTCACTAATTCACAGCTCTCTGATTCAGAGGCTGATGACTTGATGCTGATCAGAGATGTCTGCAACGAGGAGGCGTTCAAGTCCTCGGAAACCCCAGGAGTCCTGGAGGGGCCAAAGTTAAACCCTCTGCAGCGTCTGTTGAACATTTCTCCATCTAATGCTTCTTTTTAAAACTCTTATGAAACATGGAATCATCACATGTTGTAGGAGTTTGTAGTAGTTCCTTTATGCAGCACCAAATTATAAGACTGTAAGAGATCAAATTCATATCTATGCATCAAACTCCATAAAGATTCAAACTCATGAATCTTCTCCTACACACTGCCAAGTATGTTTGTCTACTTTCTTGTGCAAATATCTTATTCAGCTTAAAGGGGATGCAAATCTTTAAGTGTCAAGCGATTTGATTCAGAAACGGTTTTTCTATTCAAACTGTCAAGAGATTTTGCTTAAATTATGGAAAAAATACAGTGATTTAGCAGATTCAGAGGATTTGGATGAAACTACTACAAACAGTAAATATGTTGGCTACATGTCTTTCAAAAAGCGGTTTACAAAAAAAGGTTCTAATATACAGGCATTTTACAGCGCTTGTGAAATGTAACTGAAATGGTTTCATGTCTGGTGTAGGATGTGATCTTTTAAACTCTACAGGTTTGTAATCCAGGTTTTTTGAAAACCTTGAAGTTTCTCCAAACTGATGGGTCACTCTGGTTAAATGCAATTAAAAGATAGCATGAGGTTATTAGCTGCCCATGCAGATAGGACTGAATGAGGCGATTAGGATGAAAATGAGGAAGTTGATCATGAAGACGGTAAGCTCTGACAGTCTGATGGATTTAGATAATGTTAGAATATTTCAAACTTTAAATTTCACTAACTGCAAGTTTGATTTCCAACATTTAAGTTAAGGTGCCAGTTTGTCAGAATTGTGAAGTTAAATAACCTGAGCTTGAATCCTTTCCTGATTGTGCCAAAATAGATTTCAGTCAAACAGATCAGCTCTGCAGGATGGAGCCAAAATGCACCAGTTTAAGTTTCCATTTTGGATTTAGCTCTGACCAAGAATTTGTCCCAGAACTGATTTAACACTGAACTTGATTTTCCAGTTAAATTCCCCATTAAGCTGTGTTCCAAGCTGGACCTGTAAGTGTAAAGGGTTTAACTGGAATATCAAGTTTTGGGGCATGAAATGAAACCCGAAACATCCGGATCAATCTGTACTCAGGTTAAAGCAAAAACGATTGAAAGATCTAGAGTGTGGAAGTCAATAGCATTCATCTACATGAAGGCTTAAGACCTCAAAACCCAACTGGTGATGTTCAACTGAACTTTAGTTCCCCAGCAGATAAAAATTCACCAAGACAGTCACAGTAGTCACAAACTGGACTTGAGATAAACAAAGAAAGGTTGCAAATGCACAACTTATCTAGAAGTATTCTGTATCTTTGTGTCTGACTATATTTTGAATGTTTTTGTTCTGTAAAGCTAATTGTCGTCATGCTGTGACAGTGATGAATGAGGTGCGATCAACAGACTGACACGTCCTCCAGTTTCCAGTTTGTTTACGATGTGAGAGGCGAGGATTTTCAGATGCAGCTCCTCTGACTGTCAGAAGGGTTTAAGTTGTGTTCGGATGAACGGCGCCGACAGTAATATCTTTATCCCAGCAAACTGATGGGAAATATAAATAGAAGTGCTGCAGCCAGAAAGTGACTGCCACGTCTCTTACACTGTTTCAAAGTTTGTTTGAATATGTTTGTTTCATCGCAGAAAGTGTCTGAGGAATAATGTGTCTAAATTTCTCAAAGCTGACTGGTTCATCCGTAAACAAGCTGCTTCTTCAGAGGATCAGTCTGATGCTAATCAGGGAGGAAAACATGTTGCTGCACCAAAGACATCAACTTTTTTCCCCATTTGAGTGCAGCAGCTATGAACAATTAGTTTTGCAAATTTCTTGAGTGATGCAAATTAAGTGAATTAATTTGAAACAAATTAAAAGCATTCACAATTATTAGAAGCATTTTAGGACAGACATTAAATTCTGCACAGCTCCCAGTAGCAGCATGTGAACTTTGATTAGGTCTTTGCAATACCTGGGTAATTTTCTCTTATCTTAGTTTGTGATTCTTTTTATCTTAAACTGTATTTCCCCACTGTGGGACAGTAAATTATATTTCTATTATTTTCTGTTCTGCTCTAATTGCTTATTCTTGTCCATCTTGGTATTTTTGTGTCACACAACCACCTGACTCTGCAAGCTTGTCACATCATTTATAAGTGAAATAATCCTAAGGATTATATCTGGATTTCTGTCTTTTGGAGAATATTTACACCCAGGTTATTTCCCTGAAGCTTCATTCCGTTTCTTCTCCTGTATTTTCTACTGAGAGGTTTTCTAATAAAAAACAAAACAACTAGTGCTTAGATTTAGGCACAAGTCAAAGTTTTTGTTACATTTGAATTAATGTAACAAAAACAACACACAAAAAAACAGCCTTTACGTCACGTCAATGACGTCATCAGGGGGTCCAAAGATGCCCCGCGGTGCGGAGCGCGCGGCATTCAGTGCGTGAGACGCAGGTGGAGGAAGGTGAAGTCAACTCGCGATCTGACCTTTAACTTTCCCGCACTTTGCCTGTTTATTTGTTGTTTTGTCGGCATGTGGGCGCGTGCGGTGTTGTGCGCGGCGCTACTGTCGGTTCTGTGTCCGGCCGGCTCGACGGAAGCCGAGAGGGACGAGAGAGAAGTGCAGGACTACCGCAACTCCAACAGACTGGTGAGCCCCTCCCAAAAACTAGATGCATTAAAAATAAACTTATAGAAGTTTAATCTCTTTAAAATTAAATCTCAGCATTTGCATAGACTAATATACGCTTTAAAACTAGATAAATTGCCTTTTTATAGTCCTTTTTAGATTATATTATTTTACTTTATGTCCCAAAACTATCAAAAATATTTTTCTTTGACTAATAATTCTTTATAAATAGGAAATAAGATAAGCATCTCTCAAAATATTATATACAATAACGTAAAAGGTCTATAGAATTAAAATAGTTTT
Organism: Alfaro cultratus; assembly: GCA_903066825.1. NCBI lineage: Eukaryota > Metazoa > Chordata > Actinopteri > Cyprinodontiformes > Poeciliidae > Alfaro > Alfaro cultratus. Next base: position 8,798 of record CAEFZX010010813.1, read on the forward strand.
AATAATTTATTAATGTTTTGCTCCTTACACAGATTATCTGCCTGGGCTACTTCTTTATAAAATTTTATTATTACTTCCAATCATGAGAATTTTGTATGTATTAATTAATGTTTTATTTTTTAATGATGTTTCTATTTGTTTAAATTTCTTAACTTCTTAATTTAAAAAGCAAATAGCACTGAAATATATTTTAAAATGCATTAAATAAATAAATTAAAGTATTTAAAGAACAAGTATAATAATAAACATTTACATTTTATTTATTTGGAAATATGTTTAAACTTCTTTCAAATACTTTATAAATTGGAAAATAATAAAATTTTCTTTTATGACTTCAAGAAAGAAGCATCTTTCCCGTCACAAACCCTTCTGAACCAAACATTTATTGCCTTAGTGCTTCTGCAGTTTCACTTTTCTTGTCTCTTCTTGTCAGCTCGGAGCGCTGCATGAGGTTCTGGAGAAGCTGCAGACAAAGAGGATCAATCCCTGGGAGAAGAAATACGGACAGGTTCCTTCTGTGAGTCTCTGCAGATCCTTTTCTCAACTTGAAATATACTCAGAAATTTTCAGTGTACAACTAAAACTGAAACATTGCTGACAAAAGAATCCAGAACATAGCATCAGATTTATTGTTAAAAGCAATCTGGAGAAAAAAAAATCAACAAATATTGTTTCAACCTGTTGCAATGGCGCATTTTTGCCAGTAGATGGCGTGAAAGCATAAATTTTACAATTAAAACCAATAATATTAGGTTTAAATAGTGTTGTGTTTTTAAGAATATGTCAGTCACTTTCATGAAGGCAAAATTATTTGAATAATTATTTAATACCTCAGGTTATGTCCAGGTTTCCCTGCTCTGTTTACTTCTAATATGTGAAGTTTTAGATTTGATTTGTTAAAGCTGCACATCATCAGCATAAATATTATTAATTTTTGTCTTTTAATGACTTTGAATGTGAATGGTTCTTTTTCCAAAGTGGAATGACTGCATAACATAGCAATAATTTTTAAAGACAAAAGTTGAGAGCACAATTTATGGATTTGATCAAATCCAGTCGGTGTTAAAATGACCCAAACTTTAACTAGCTGATAAAATAGCTTCATTCTGGGTGGATATTTGACCTCTGCTCTTGGTGTGATGATCAGAGTTCACCTAAACTAGTTAATCAACCGTAATTCATCAGTTTTCAACAGAATTTAAAGCTTCAGTGTTAGCTTCAGGAAGCTAACACTGAAGCTAAATGTTGGCTCTTCTTTATCCAGTCTTAAGCCAGTTTGGGATCATTGCCTTGTTGCAACATCCACCTCTGTCCAAGGTTGAACTAACAGTAGATTAAAGGTTAGGTGAAGACTTTGCACTATGAAATGCATCAGTACCATTGGTAGTGAAACAGACCCACAGGATGATGCAGCCACCACTTGGCTTGAGGTTCTCAGGTTTGAGGATAATCAGCTCAAATCTTTGTCTCGTCAGACCCTAAAACTTTTCCCCTGAAGGCATCAAGCTTGACCATCTGGACAGCTGAAAGCTTTGAATTTAGAGCAGATACTGATAATTGTGCCATTTAATCTTATTTATGCTATTTTATTATTTTTAATCTGTAATTTAAGTGTTTTGTGCTCCATGCAAAAATGGACACTGTGTCCCAATTGTTTTCAGACGTGACCATCCTGTCCAAATTCCCAAGTATTATATAAAACAACCTAAAATTGATTTAAAATTGGCTACAAAAATATTCTCAATTCATCTAATCAGCAGTTCTTCCTCTGAGGTATTCCTTAGGTTCCTTGGACCATCTGATTGATAACATTGCGAAAAACAAAATGGCCGACCCCGTTCAGAACAGGGCTTCTTCAGGTTTCACCAAGTCAGATTTAAGCCTTTTTAAGACCATTACAAATTAAATCTAACACCTGTATAACTACTGAAATATTCAACAGAAATGTTTTATAGTGGTAGTGCCAAGTTTTTAGCACAGAATGCACCTAGCAACAGGAGTGAGTGGTCTAATGGGGAAGACGAACGTTTTTTAGGCGACTGGCAATATATTTACATAAGATATACAATAAAGTACAGAAGCGTATTGATGTCACGGAGGAAGATACATTTTAGAATACCATTAAACAATATAACTATCACGTTACAATGTGATTGCGTTTGAAAAAGTATTTTCCTCTGTTACAGCAAAAGCCAGCTAGCTAGCAGCTAGTTAGCGTAAGCCTAAAACACAGAAAGCAATGAAAATGTCTGCTGGTGACTTAAAACTTTTGCCTGACAGAAAAGTCGCACAAGAAAAAACCCCCCAACATATTATGCGAGATTAAATAGTCCTGCTAAGACTAAATTTAAAACCTGTGATTATTTAAGGCCAATTTATATTTTTCTAATAAATGTAAGATATTGTATGGTCTTAATTTATGTACAGGACTTTTAAGACACCCTGGAAAAATATTATCGAACCACTACGTTTTTTCTCTGACCAACATCAGCTTATACCAGTTAATGTCAATATATTGTGCATCCTTAATGTGAAATCCCCCAAAATTCAAACTCGAGCACCTAATTCTTGTCTTCTAAAATAATTTCAGTTGCTTTATTATTCCACTGTGAAAAAATGAATGTCTTACATTCCCTCTGATTAGTGCTTAGATCTGTATAAATCAGATGCATCATTACTCAGGTGTTCAACCTCTTTATTTCTTCTTGTGTATTCAGTGTGACCTCGGGGAGCACTGCGCCGTCAGGAAAGGATCTCGGATCGGGAAGATGTGCGACTGTCCCAGAGGAGCTTTCTGCAACTTCTTCCTGCTGAAGTGCTTATGAGCCAAAACATGCCATCAAGAGTGTATTGTAACGCTGTAAATTTTCCATTAGAAAGACAAACATCCAGGCTGCATATAAGGAGCCTTCAGTGTGGAATCAATGCGTGTTCTGCATTAAAGATGTTTTTGCTTTAAACTGAGACTCTGCTTCATTTTATAATCCACATGAACTGGATAAAAACAGAAATCTAACTAGTTATTAGGGCTGGGCGATATGGTTTCTTTTTCTATGCCAGATGCATTTTTTTCCTCACTTGTTTTAATAAGACATAGAAAATATTTTAAAAAGTATTTATATCAAGTAGTATCTGTAAAACTTATACCAAAGTGTAACTTCACAAGATTCTCAATATTCCCAATTATATATTTTTATTTTATTTTACACTTTATTCTAATATTACAACTTTATTCTCATGTTATTTCAACTGTATTTTTGAAATATTTTCACTTTTTTTTGTAATTACAAAAATTTAATTGTAGCCTGGCCCTGATATTCTGTTGTTAAGTTAACCTGAATTCAAAGTCCAAACAAACGGGTTGTAATAAAAGCTTGTGAAACAAAGCGGCGGTTCGGGTCGTGTTGACATCGCTGAACTACAGAAACCCGAGGAGTTCATTGGTGAAAAAACAAGATTTAATCTTCAAAAGCCAAAAGTACAATCAATGAAATCAATTTATCGCCCAGCCTTACTGGCTACATTAAAAAACAAACAAGTTTGATTAAAAGTTTTAATAAAACATACCGAATATAGTTGAAGACGTCAATTCAAAGATCTTCGAAGTGACAGGATTCAAACTCCATCTAAATTTATTCCAGTGAAAAATAATTTAACACATCAGAAATCAGCAGTCCCGCACAGCCAAGGCTTTTTTTGTCCCAAACAGATTTTATTAGGAATAAAGTTTACAGACGTCTAGACTCCTCGGGGCTGCTTGAAGTTCATGCCGACAGGTGGCTGGGTGACCTGCAGGTTGGACAGACTGCCGAAGTCCTGCAGGAAGACAGAGAGAAGAACAGGTGTGAGACGTGGACAGGTGAGCGGTTTTCCTGGGACAGGATTTGTCCGAGAGCATCAGGGTCTGACAGGAACGAGCGATCCTTCAAACACGGGAAAGCTCTCGGTTTGATCTGCCTGTAGTAATAAATGACAGCAGCTACGAAGACGCTGCCACCACCTTTCGATACAGGCGGACACAACAAACACACAAATTCACTAGACGTAATCTGCTCCTAATCTCATTTTAGATCATCATTGAACCACGTTTGCAGCTGAAACCAGAAGAGACAAACACATTTTCTCAAAAGATGCAACAATCCGATATTAATATCTGTACCGGTTCGAAATTGAAAAAAAATTCTAGATTGGATATTGATGAGTTTGATCAATAAGGGCGGATCTATTCAGTCTAATTCTATGCTTTGAGCAACATAATGCTTTATTTATTTTATATAATATTTTTAATTCCTAATTGCAATTTCTGAACCATTTGAAAGAAAGTTTGTTGCTGTTGTATTTTATTATGTATATGATATAATAAAATGTCTTCCAGCTGGAGTGATAAATGTTCATTAAAATGTAAAGTTTACTGATCTTTTGCTTTTTTTAAAACCTGTTTAAAATAAATTGAATAAAAACACAAAAATATTTTAGAATCTGTTATTGCATTATTGTATCATTACTATTATATTCCTTGAAAATTGTTCCGAAACGACAATATTATCGTTTATCGCAATAACTTCTGGGACAATTTATCATCCAGCAACATTTGTTACAGTGGAATGCCTAGCTGTGTTTTTGAAAGAAATTATTAATAAATCTGACATTTTCTGTCTCATTACTTGGCAAACACTAATAATTTTAATATTTCTGACCTAAAAGAAGATAAATTTGGTCAGATTTAACTTCAGAAAAAGAAAAAAAGTGTCTTTTTAGGCGGCGTATGTAAATATATTTGGTTTTAACTGTGAATTAATCCTAATCTGATTACAATATGACACCAGATGAATCAGTCCAACCAGCGATAACTGGAGGATTATTTAAGTTTCTCTTCCTTAATCTCACAACTTCAGCCTTTCTGAATGCGTCTAACTGGGAGCTAACTGGATCCAGTAGGTTTTTCCCAGTCAGAAACAAGAGAAAAACGGTTCTCTCCGTAACCACAGAAACAGCCATTAGATAACCAGTAATTAAACATCCGTGGTCGTTATCTCCAAGCGGACTTCACAGAATGTTCTCCGAGGTTCTGATGTCTGATCCAAACCCTCGACTTTCCGTCTGTGATGTCGCTAATGAGCGCAGAAACGACCCGACGATCCTTCAGCGCCGCCAAACGCCAACTTCTTACAGCGGCACCTTTAATCTTCTCGGAGTTTTTTTAAACTTTCCTTTTAACTCATCCGGTCCAGAACCAACAGAGATCCAGGAAAAGACGAACGTGGAAACTTACCAGCAGCTTCAGCATCTCCTTGGTGTCGGGGTCAACCTCGATGAGCTCCTGGTCCAGAGCAGACACCTGCACAGGTAAACGGAAAGCAGATGGTCACAACGCAGATCTGCAGGATCTGAAGCCTTAAAACCGGCGACAAACAGTGAAACGCTTCACACGTGATTAATTGATTATTTAAATAATCGTCAACTAATTTATTAATTGATAAATCATTAACTGGATTTTACAATTCAACAATTGATGAAAAAACTAAATATTCAGAGCAGAGCTCTGCTAAAACTGTACAAAAATATAAACAATTTGCATTTAAAAAGAAAAAAAAATCATTTTCTGTAAATATGTTCTATCCAGAGCTTTTAAGCTGAAGTTTTAACTTCGAAATTCTGTAAAAATGTACATATATATAAAACATCTATTTAGCACCTTTTGCTATACAATAATAGGTTAATTTAATTAATCAATAACAGATCATCTCTACAGTACCAATATTAAATCAAGCAGAAAGGCCTGAGATGTTAGAAGTATTTTTAACTGCAGATGAATCATTTGTTATAAATAATAAAGTGTTTACTGAAGTAATGCTGTAAAAATGTTTTTTTCCCCCCCATTTAAAATAAGAATTTATTTGCATCTTTTAATGCATTTCTAGGCTATATACATAAAAAAGTTACATAGTTAAAGCAATATGCAGAATATGATTTTTTTAAAATCCAATTTCATTATTTAAAATCCTCAGAAAGTAAAAATGCTGCATTTCTCAGCAGTTTTTAACGTTGATAGTTAAAATGTTGTCTGGAAGCGCCAGGGTTCAAGAGGAACAGGAAGTCCTTCAAACACGGGAAATGCTCCCAGGTTGATGTACCTGTAGTATCAATGACCTGGCAACAAACACACCATGATCACTTTCGATACAGGAGCAGAAATACCAGACAGAAACCAGCAAGATAAATATAAAGGAATGGATTTACAGTGAATCAGGCTGATATTAAACCGAACTTCAGGAAACAGCTCCATGGACCAGTGTTGTGAAGTAACGAAGTACAAATACTTCGTTACTGTACTTAAGTACAATTTTCGTGTATCTGTACTTTACTTAAGTAGAAAAGTTCGACTTTTACTCCACTACATTTTACAGTAAGTATCTGTACTTTCTACTTCACTACATTTCTACAAAACCGTCGCGTTACTCGTTACGTCCAAGTCGCATTGCGTTTTGTTTTTTCCCGTTAAAATGTGAAGTTCAGGGACTTAACGTGGCGCTGTAAAATCCAAGCAATCACGTGACGCGGAGCTCC
>CAEFZX010010814.1:0-15225 GCA_903066825.1 Alfaro cultratus
AGTGCTGGCTGTTTGGGATGGGGAGAAGAGGGACCTTTTTGTGTTGCGACCTGACCACCCCTAGACGGGTCGTAACACTAGATATCCTACCGTTACCTGTTACCCCAAGTTTCCGATAAGCAGAAGAGAATGGATAGCTTTTATTATAGCGTGACAGAATGAAATGCCACTTCCAGGTATAAAAACAGATAAGGAATTACGAGCCAGTACACTGCAGTGTTGCATATCATTCAGGAGAGAGATTGCACACATTTGCTCTCAATATGTGGTGTCTGCTGGTTGTAATGTTTCCAGTAAGTTCTGACCAGTCTTGCACAGACTTCTCGGAAGAATTTATTCCATTTGCTCTCTCCAGAACAGCCTCAACTCTGGCAAGATGGAGGGTTTTCTCGCATACCCTGTCGGCCTCGGATCTATTTATAATGTTTCCGCTGGATTTATTGGTGCAGATAACGCTGTGGTCAGGAATTACAGACATGGCTTCTGTTGTACACCTGATCCAGAAGTTCGATATTATAACAACTAGGCCTGTCACGATAACAAATATTGCTGGACAATAAATTGTTCCAGAAGTTATTGTGATAAACGATAATATTGTTGTTTAGAGACCATTTTTAAGTAATATAACAGTAATGGCAAAACAATAATGCAAGAGAACATCCTAAGAAATCAGTAAACTTTAAATTATAAATAAATATTTAACACAACAAGAAAAAAAAATAATTTTGAAGTCTTCGTAAATATAGTTGTCCTTTAAAAATGGGATAGTTGAGACCAAAGCACCAAACTGAAGACTTTCATCATCCAGTTTTTGGTAAAAAAAAAAAAAAAAAAAAAAAGAGACAAACAATAAATCATGCCAACGGAAATAATTGATTTTGTTTTAAATTATCGTGCAATTACTTGATTTATTGATTATTGTGACTGGTCTAGTAACAACTGTAGCAAAGTCAACGCAATAAAGAGGATCTCCATCCTGATCTAAAGAGACTTGTTGTGGTCACGGAGCAACAAATGAGCGACTCACGTCTCCTTAATTGGAAAAACAAATAACTTCTGAAATTTTAACAAAGTAAATTGTAAAAAAAAAAAAAAAAAAAGGTTACCTAAAATTAGGGATGCCATGTCCAACATACAGCACTTTTGTACTCTTCGCCTTTTGTGTCCCTTTTATCATCTTTATGTAATTAATATTTATTCACCACCCACTGGTGTCCATCTTGTTTTATCGCTGTGTTGTAAAACATAAACAAAATAAATTATGCTAACGATCCTCCTGGCTGTTTGCTCAGTTCCAGCAGAAAAGCGTGTTGAGTCTCCAGCGTGCCGCTATAGTCAAATTGATCATAAAATAATTGTGTTCCCTCACACGTTCCTATGCATATTTTAGCTAGATCAGCCCACACTGTTTGCATTGCAGATTTTAAATCACAGACCTAAAAACGTGTTGCAGGTGGACGGTGAAAGTCAGCTCTTCCTCGCCTTGTGTGTCTGTCAATTTGTGAGGCAACTGTTTGTACCCTTTATTTTACTAAATCCTCTTAGGAAAAAAAGGTTCAGTTTCTTTAAAGTCGTCTTTTAAGGTTTATTATAATAATCCCCGTCGATTTCAGAGAAGTTGAGCCGTGCAGACTGTAAGGCAGGAAAGCCGCGATGCAGGTTAAATTTTAATAACGCGCTCACACACAGCTGAACATCTTATTTAGTCATCATGAAGCACTTCTCCACTTTACATGAGGAGTTCATATTCATTTTTAAATCATGGGTGGGGTTTGTTTACAGACCATAAGTGAGCTGCTCTTCCTTTATAGGGTCCTTCCATCTGGAGGAAAAATACATCCGTATATTTACAGTAATATTGCGTTTTAGTTTTTAGTTTAGTTTGTAATATTCATAGTGCAAAATGTAACTCTTTTGTCATCTTCATTCAGCTTTAATCCAGGTTAGTTGGTCCCAGAGGCAGAGATGGTACCGGTCCAAAGCAGATTTCTACCTAAAAACAATTTCAGTCTCTAAAACATTCCAGCTGACTATGTAACCAGTTTTATTAAACTTCAAACTGCGTTCACTTTGGAATGAACGTGTTTTCACACCTGATAATCTGGTTCAATTGAGAACCAAAACTGCAACATTGGTTATATTTTCAGCCGGTGCGGTTCACTTTCACACTGCTCTGTGTCAAACGACCCAAACTAACTGAAAAACCTGTTGACCTCCTGGCCTGTGGTGGCGCTGCAGCAAGAACTACTGAAGGAAACAACATAAAAACCTCTGAAGCATTTACATCGCTTTACATGTAGTGTGAAGCACTTTGGAAGTCTCTGAACTTAATAAACCACTATACAACTACAGGCCATTTAGCATGTTTTCATTTAGGCTCCCAGCTCTACGGTGAAACCTAACTTGACCTGACGTAAGAAAACTAAATGAAGAAATAGCTCAACCAGAGCGTTTTTTTATGATCACTTTTACAAACAAAACAGGTGGGTTTGAATTAAGACATTTAAAAAGTATTGACTGACAAAACTTTACCTATACTTCTTAACATTATGTATTTGTGTCTTTCCACTGATTTTTCCTACCAATGCAAATGTAGTAGCAGCTTTAAAAAATTATCCCATTCAGACAAATTTGTATTACTGGTTATGAGACTAGAGTTAGGAAGGCTGTTTCTATTTCTGACTCTTTTCGGACTAGCCCCTGGCAGCTCATCTGAGTTCATATGAAGATACTGAAATAGTTAGAATATGAGCCACTTTTAACCCTTTTCACAGCAGGGAGAACAGCAGATCAGGAGTGAGTTATTTTTGCTTTAGCTGTCAAGCAGCCTACTGTCCTGTTGCTGGTGACAGCCAGACTTATTGTTTGTGGAAACTTTTGTCGTCTTGGACCGTTTTAGCCTCACACACGTCGAGCTGTTATTGACTCAAACTCCGATGTTTGTTCAGGTGGAAATTCAAAAAAGAGTAGCCCCGAGCGTTGAGACGTTAATAGGTCTGCGTCCAGGATAACAGAGCGGGGACACTGCTGTGCACGTAGGTGTGCTCTCTGACAGACCCTGTGTCGGGTGGCGACGGGGAGGCAGCTCTGAATGCGAGCCTCCAACCTGGTAATTTATACACTCCGACCCCAATGCGCTTAGCAACCTGCCATTATTTGTTCATTTTTGTCTTTGTTCAAATTCGCCTCCTTTCTGTGTTAGGGATGTATAGTACCAGCAACTAATTGAAGTGAAAGCAACAGCAGCTGTTGTTTCGGCTCCAAATGGATAGGTAAAGTCGCTCTCCGTCTCGTTGCTAGGTGCTCCTGATGTTTTCCTTTCATTTCCTTCGGGTGAAGTAGAATCAGTCGCCAAGCAGATGCTGTTAGAGTAAAGTCAAAATGAAAATAGTAAAAACATTTTCCCTCTGTGTCTATGTGGCTCATATGCTTCCCCCCCTTCCTTACCAATTTCTCCCACTGACTCACCCCTACTTAATGGACTTGATGTGCGCTGGCATAATTCATCTCTTTTTCATCATGGGTTTTTTTGTAGTATTGCTAAAGAAAAGGCCATTCTTAATAACAATCACACAGTCATTTAAGGAAGAAAAGGCTTTCGTAGATGGAGCTTGAGATTTGTTGGTTCATTGTGTTCTTGTGTAAAAATTGCTTCTGATAGGCATCGTTTTCCCATTAGTTGGTAATTGAGTTGTGACAATGGCACATACATGTGGTGAATTAAAATTAATTAGTAGTCTTCCTTGTTTGCCTCATTTGTACATTGTGATACAAAATTGCTTTCCTTTGTGTGAAAGGACAGATGCGAGGTTGGCAACAAGTAAAGAGTTTCAGCTTAACTCTTTACTCTTCAAAGCAAAGTCACAGCAATCACATATTTTATTCTATTTAGGAAGCAAATAGCCCTTCTTAGAATGATCACCTTCATGCAATGGATGGCTTTGCAAACCACTGTGATCCCTTAGGGGCTAAGTTGTTACCCTGTTTCTGCTATTTGGGGACTGTAACACCCTTGTGGGCAGTGATGGTGCTACCCAGAGGAGGAGTGGGATTAGGAAGAATGGCCCAATCCCACTAAATCTGAGAGATGGTTTGCTACTGAGCAAACCATGGTGTGTCCTAAACAAACATCATGTCCGAACACAAGGTGGTTCTTAAGTGTACTTGGTACCAGGCCACCTTGGGTCAGAATCGGAAGGTCAGTCCTGTAACTGTATCTGCCTCTCCAGTGAAGAGAGGGTCAGAGTTGTCAACTGACAGAGTTGTAATTAGTTAGATTCACTGCTAGAGAGACCTGGGATGAGCGTCAGCTCATGTAAGAGTACGACTGCGGCGCTAAACCGGAAAACGGTGCATTGTTCTCTCTGGGTTGGGGGTCAATATTTGCTTTAAGCTGAGGAGTTTAAATCTCTCAGTGTCTCATTTTACAAGTGACAAAAAGATATAGCATAGAACAATTTAATGAATTAAAATCTTGTCTGTTGCAAAGCAAGCATTGCACTTGTTTGGTATGTTAAAGAAAGTAAAGCTCTAAATTTACTCAGTCACTCTGCCTCAACGTCGAAAGGAGTCAATAAGGTGGTTTAGGCATTTAGTCAGGATGGATCGTCTCTTAAGGAGGCAGTAGGGAATGATCCAATTCAGGTGAAAAGAGGAAAACGCTGAGCTTTTGTTTCAAATACATCCTTCGTAAGTTATCGTGTCTATGTGTACAATAATCCGGAGTGCAGGTTTGAGTAGGTGTGATACTGAGAACAGTAGGTGCAAACTAGGGGAGTCAGACATGGATTAAAATAATCCTTCACAGATTAGTCGACTGCCTCACTAATCGTGACTTGAAGCGGTATTTAAAGTTTACTTTTCCCTCGGCCTTAAAACATCATCGTTGTCTCTCTCGTTGTAAATGATTTCCAATCCACTCGGGATGCTTTTCCTCGAAAACTACATCAAAGCCTCCACCGATTCACCCAGAGTCAGACTTCACTTTCCATCCAGTCCATCTAAATCATCATCTTTTTCGCTCTCTTATGCTCCCGCTCAGTCAAAGGGGTAATTACAGTCGCCTTCGTCCACTTGCTGACTCTTCAAGTGTCTCTTGCACTTTCCATCATTTACTCCCTTTCATTCTCTTTCTGGCTGACTGACTGTCAACTCCATCGCACTGCATTTCTCTCATTTGTTTGCTGCCCATCTCTGTTTTGCAGCGACAGCAGGAATCAGTGCCATGAAAAGTCTCTAGAAGGAGCATTTAATGAATAATTAAATTTGGCTTTAGCAAACGGGCCGGGGTGAGGGGGGGGATTGCTATGAAAACGCAAGTCAAATTCAAAGTTAAAAACTTGGATTTGATAGATCTAACTTCCATGTAAGAAACCGTGGCGCCGGGCTCCTCCTGTGTTGTGTGGGGACGATAAGAGGGTCCCATCGCTAACATATTGCAAAAATATGTACGTTAGATATCCAGGACAGACAGATGCACGCTGGAGCAAAGAGTTTGTTTAGGATTTAGAGAGCAGCACAACAGAGATAAGAGAGAAAATAAAGATGATGCGAGACTTTGGTAACAGATGGACGACAGGAGGGGGGAAAGGACTGAGAATGAAAAGAAAACAGCAGCCATTATCCGTAACACACTAACAACACAATCCTCCAGAAAACTGTCCATGCAGACGAAAACACAGACGACGAAACAAAGAGTCAATGCACTTTGACTTTTGGCCTCTTCCGCAAGAATAAAGCTCAGCAAAGTTATGACAACAAAGGGCGAAGGGAGCACAGCTAAGAGAGCTTCAAGTCTGGTTTTCAAGGTAGATACTCCTGTTTTACTTTCAGAGGAGTCAGGCTTCATCCATCCATTTTCTACCACCTTTGTCCCCAGTGGGGTCAGGAGGTGCTAGTGTCTATCTGCAGCTAACGTTCTGGGCGAGAGGCGGGGTCACCCTGGACAGGTCACCAGTCTGTCACTGGGCAACACAGAGACAAACAGGACAAACAACCACATGCACACACACACCTAGGGAGAATTTAGAGAGACTAATTAACCTGACAGTCATGTTTTTGGACTGTGGCAGGAAGCCGGAGTACCCGGAGAGAACCCACCATGCACAGGGAGAACATGCAAACTCAGTGCAGAAAGACCCCGGGCTGGGAATCGAACCCAGGACCTTCTTGCTGCAAGGAAACAGTGCTACCAACTGCGCCACTGTGCAGCCCGTGTCAGGCTTCAGTTGCCGCTTTTTCCTTCTCGCTAGATGCATTTCCTTTACAAAAGTGCATAAAAATTTGACTTCTTGCTAATGTGGAAAAACACAACTTTGCAACTGCGGTGATTCCGTTAAACAAGAAAGGCAGTTAAAAATCACACATGAATCAGTTTGTTTACGCGATACGTCGCTAGAAAAACATCGTCCTTTTATCGGGGCTATTCTTCGTCTTCTCCATCCGGTTGTTGATTGGATGACATTTGTGATGTGCAAAGAAGTGTTTCCATTGCAGTTTTGCAAATTGCAGTAATTTTGATGCGGCCAAAAAACCCATACCATCCTAGCACCAAAACTTTTCATCAAAGAACATGAGTTTTTCAAAATTGCCATGTTTCCATTAAAGGGGTAGTACTAGATGCTTTCCAGGAACATAGTGGCATTTTATAGCACAATCAAATAACTATTGTTACCTTCAGTTGTCACAAATATGCTGTATACATGAAATATGACTTAAAATAAATTTGACTTCTTAATTTAATGCCTTGAAATTGGACCTCTGTCTCTTTAAGAAGCTCCTGCTCTTTCTGAAAATCCGCTTTCAGAAAATCATCACAACATGGCTCCTCTATTAACCATTTAACAATGTTTTTACCAACATTTCACTGAGAAGTAGCTCAGTTCTATCAGGTGTTTGCTAATTGCTGCTGGCTAGTCTGAAGGAGCTGAATAGGGGAGTTGCAGGGGACGACTGCTCTGGTAGGCAGGAAAGTAAGTGATTTTTCATGCAAGGAAGAATCAAAGCAACACTTCAGCTATGTTTTTGATGAGGGAATAACAGTGTAACATGGTGTAAAGCTGAAAAAAGTTGATTTTCCATAATGCTGCCCCTTTAAATTTATCGTCAAAATAAAGCTTAATTCACTTGTCTGCCCCACAAAGTCTGTCTGATGTAAATTTGTCCATCCGTCCCCACTAGGTTCTGCTAGAACCAGACCTGTGAGAATAACTGTACAGTATGTGTCTGCAAGGATAATAATAATAGTCCCAGTCAGAGGGTGGCGCCAGACTCAAAGCAGAGGCCCATTCCCTGGTTAATCAGTATTCCTGATAAGTGCAGCACGAAGACAAAGAGAACACTCCAAACAAACCAGAGAAAAAGGTTACTGAAAAGTACAAGTCAGGGGATGGATAGAAAATTCACCTCTAAGGCCCTGAATATCCCCTGGAGTTCAGTAGAGTTTATTGTCCAGGAGAGAGGCACCAGCTTTTCCTTTGTCAAAAAATATGCAAATCGCAACGTTAAAACACACTGTGAGGAAACAGACAGTTTCAGGTTCTTGAACATCTACATCTAAGGGAAGCGTGACTCTTCCCTTAGCTTCCCTTCACCCCCCGCCTTTGACAGTTTCAGGTCAGATCTTGACACTGTTTGTCTTGTACAATACTTTTTTATATATCAAAGCAGAGATGAGCTGATGATGTGCATTTGCTATTGAATCTCTGAACACTAGAGACATATCTGGCTTTCTGCAAGCTACATCAGGAGTCTCTGTTAAACCTGCTCTCTGTTTTCATGCTTCATGTTTAGATCCTCACTGCCTCCCATCAGCACTCCTGCAGGTAGAACATGGCTCCACTTAGCTTTTCTTTTGTACAGGAATGCTTGTCTGCATGAACCAGGAGATCCAAGTGATGGAGTGAAAGATAAATGACTTAAAATCTCCTGAAAGAAGAGGCTATTATAGGCTGAGGGAAAGCCATTTTAATCTCTGATATTCAGGTTTATTGAAGATATTTGTACATATTCTGTTGTGCCTTTTGCTCCAGCGTTAGTCATCGCTTCTGCAACTCTAATATTCTGTAACTTCTGGAACCTACATTACTGAGAGGGTTCACCAACACTGCAAAAACACAAAATCTTACCAACTATTTGGTCTAGTTTCTTGCAAATATCTTCATAGACTTGAAATGAGACAAAACTAACTTCCAAGTGATGATTCAGCGAGATATAGAGTCAATAATTCCTTAATATTGATGAAAAGTTCTAGTTTATGGGCAAATTATTTCACTTACAACATAGAAAAAATGTCTTGTGATAAGTGAAATTATCTGACAAAGGAGCAAGTACTGTTTCATTAATATTAAGGAATTATTGATGTAAAACAAGCTTTTATATCTTGCTGAAAAGCTACCCATTAAGGGCCGGATCATCAATTTCTGTTTAAATGTGTTTATGACGTCACTGATATCAAATGTCTTTTTGTAGACCATTTAGTAATGAGTTTGTAAATTTGTTTAGATTTTGTCATTTGGTTTGACCTGTTTTCTCATGGTATACTCTAACAAAGCGCTGTCAATCAAACTCATGTACTTGCTGCTAAATGTGCCAATGGCGGAGAAACAACTTACAGTTACAGGAAAAGCATTTATCTGCCCTAATATCAGAGGATAAACTAGCAAATGCTAGTTAGCAAGTACCAGTGCTGTGATAATTAGCGCAAATTCTAACTAGCCGTAGCATTTGTAGCAGTTTCTGTTGTGGTGAACCAGCTGTAGCTTAGCAAGGTTAAATATCAAAGGTTGAGTGACAGCACTAAGACCCTCCTCCTGGCTCTGATTGGTTGTTTCTGTCACAGCAGTAAGAGTTTCAACAAGTGTGTAAAAAACTTTTCTTGTCATTTTTCTTTTTACATATTTCAGCTTTAACTGAGATGCCTCAGGTTTATCATCCTCCTGTGACTTTATATTTATCTAATTTAAAGATATGTTAGATAAATATACAGAAACATGTCTGCTTATCTTCAAATTGTGGTCACCTTACATGATATTTTCTAGCAGGAAAGTGTAACATTTTGGCCAGCTGCTGCTTGCTGCCCCTTAAACTCAGAAGACATTAAATGTGAATGTCTGGCAGTGAGTGTCGTCCTTCCTTTGATTAGCAACTGACCTGGAGGAAACGGGTCACTGGGAAACACAACCTCTCTCCGGTCAGGAAATAACCCTCCTAAATGGAAACCATCATCACATATATCCGTTCAAAGAGCGTACGCCGTCTCTTTAAACTGCTAGGAGGAATAGATGCTGCTCTCACTACGGTCAGTTCTGAAGGAATAGAGTTTCATGACTAGACACTGAAGAAAAGTAAAGAAAATTAGCAGAAAAAAACCCTGAAATCTTTCTGGTGCGTTGGCTCTTAAGTGTTCACAAAACACCAGGTTTGAATCATTTAAAAACATTTTCCACATTAATGTGGCATTTCTTCTGTGAAAATCAAACGATTCTGTTAGAGGGGAACATTTTTAAAAATTACATTGCAAAGTAGGGTTTTCATAGCACAAACTATTGACCTTTTGTTTTACAGTTTAAAATGTTTTACTGTTTGATGTTTTTGTGACTTTTTGTTTTCATGTTTTTATGATATTAAGCACTTTGAACTGCCTTGTTGCTGAAATGTGCTACACAAATAAACTTGACAGACTGATTAAAGGCATAATGCTGTAAAAAACGGCCGTCCCACACTGACGTCTTACACTTCAGCATGGTAACAACCATAACTGGATCAACAGAGAAACCAGCCGACCAGTTGAGAGATGTTGGCATCACAGAACCCATTTAATGTTGAGTTTCTCCCACGTTTAACGGTTTAAAACAGCCATTAAAGTCACTTATGGGGCAATTTTAGGTGAATTTCCTAAATATTACACTACAAACTGCTGACTCCCGTCTGGTTACCTGACAGTTAAACCACACCTTACCCGTAGCCTTCACAGAATGCCTGTTTTCAAAACCAGCGTTTAATCCCATAACCCATAAATCAGATTTAACACTAAACCAGATTTTCCAGTCTTATATCCACAATATCTGACTCCATGATTTGTTTGAGTTGGCACTAAAAGTATAGATCACTTCCTGTTTGCTGCACCTTCACAGAGCTTTAAACCTGGCTGCTCATAACTGTCAAACTATTTTAGATTATCATTTTTTAAAAATCCTCAATGAAGTATTTGGAAGGTCTTTCTATTCCCTATCACTATTTTCTCATCAGGCCAACAATAATAATTATGTTGTAAGATACATAAACCTGTCGCTAAGCAACCAGGAAATTAGTCCCCGCTCCCACATTCTTAGTATTTCAGGTTTTATTTGTGCTAATTTAAAAACTCTCGTTTATTCAACTCTCGGAGATACGACCAAATTAATAAAAAGTTAATTTAACAACTCACTGCTTTAAGTTTATCTTTCACAAAGTCACAGTTGAGCTCAAAATCTAAAACTCTCCGGATTTATTTGAGTCAAAGAGTCAGAACAAAATGTTTCACAGCATCTTCTTGGAGCTCTCAAATAATTTGGACGACACCTGAAAGGAAAGGAAGTTTTTTCTACTCATTTTGTCCGTTTGTTTCAGATGAGAAAACCCCAAAAGAATATGTCTGGAAAAACAATGTGAACACATTGTTTTTGTTTATTAACATTTTCCATGTCTTGCTTTTGTCACTGGTATTATTAGTAGAATATGATTTTTTTGTTTTTACATTTATTTTTGTCATTATGTTAGGGAGTTGTTTATTACTGCTGCTGCATATGGCATTTATTTTGAAAAGTAATGATAAAAATGAAACAAAGTCATTCAGCTTCTCCCCAGAGTGAGTAAAAATCCATGAACATTCGGTTTCCTTTGCTCTCGTCTAGTTAAAGTGGTTTGTCGCGACGCTGACAGCATAACACGCTACAGGAGCCTACTAGGACATTTTACATGTATTTGTGAAGCAAATAAAAAAAAAAAATACATATGTGTTTACCAAACATTTGCTCTGAATAAACAGCTGAGCACCACAAAAATTTTTGATTCAAGCTTTGATTGGATGTTTCAGCCTTAAAAATGTAAGTTTCACATTCACATCTACTAAAACGAAGCTGAGTTGGTGTGAGCTAAAAGGAAGTCACTTGTATTGTTTAGGTTATTTTACATGACTGATGGGCTACATCGGTTTGAGTTAATTAAACTGTCAGGACGGAGCATCGTTGCCAATTTATTCATTAGTCATCTGAGCGTCGTATCACAATATTGGTTACAAGACGATTCATTCCACAGGAGGAGGAAGTGATGCAGATTCAAGCCTCTGGAAAACCTAAAATATCATCATGTAGAATATTTCTCATGAAAATTGCTTGTATAATTTGTACTTCTGTCTGAGGTTTACATACACTCATCATAGTAATTAGTGATATGTAGTTTTCTGCTTTTACAGATAAATTTTAATCTTTCTTTTTCAAAGACGGGGAAAATATATCCAACAAATTTAAGAGTTTTAGCAAAAAGTGTTTTATTTTATTTATAAAAGCGTTTAATATCTTTGCGATTTAATATTTAATCCAAAACAAGGTTACTATCACACACAGACCTCAAACATATACAGTACATACATAAGCTTTTACTAGTATTGATGAAAGTTGGAAATATCTCCCTTTTTAAAATGCAGACATAAATGTACTGAATTACAAATGCATGTGATAACTCTGCACCAGTCCAGCACATTTAAACACACCAACAGCTTCACAAGTTTGGTCAAATATGTAAAAAACAACTTTAATTTGTTCAGTCGGTGCAATTAGGAGTAAAACAGCCAATGGAAAATAAATAACAAAGAAACTGAAACAATAAGATCGACTACTTTGGTCAAACATAGAAAAATAAACTGCAGCAAAACTTTCAGATGGTTCAGAAAGTGCAATCAGGAATTCTAAATATGATGCAAAATAAATAATAAAGCCTGGCGTCGCTCGGAGCACAAAGCATAGAATTAGACTAAATAGATCTGTCCTTGTGGACCAGTCACATCCTCACTGATACCCGATCTACAATTTTTTCAGTAACAGAACCGATACAGATATAATTATCGGATCGATGCGTCTTTAGGAAGGGTGTACATAGTTTGTTTGTCACAAACCTTTCCAGTTTGGCTCTTCTTTATAGATTCTCTTAAAGCACAGAACATATTTATTATGTCCTAAAATGTACATCCAGTCTCATCACAGTGAACAAATGAAAAAGCAACTATTCCAGGTGTTGACCAAGAACAAGAGTTGGAGAATAATGTTGTAAAATGTTGATCTGCGTTGTACATTGTGAGAGGTTCAGCGGTTGTGTTTGTGTTGATGCGTGTTCCCTTTGCTGTGACTCTGCTCCGGAGTTGATGAACCCGACCCGGACTGCCTTCTTGATTCATTAAATGCAGCGTGATTGGTTGTTACTGCAGCAGCTTTACTTTGGGGGGAAACAACACATCCAGTCGGCCGCCTCAGAAGCGGCCTCAGGGGGGAAGTCGGGTGCTGAAATGAGTCACTCCCGTTGGCCGGCGTTCTTTCACACCGTTTAATCAAACCTTCTGATTGCTGCGCTGCTCTGACTTTTATGACTGTACTCTAAACTACTGGAAAGTCCTCTGTGCTGGTAGTGGTGCAGATCTGGATATTCCTAATCTGGTTAAAGCGAAGCAGCAACCACAGAGCGGTGTTACAGTGATCTGTGGTAATTCTGTGGATTATTAGATGATGCATGAATGGGTGAACACGTAAAGACAAACCGAGAGTATCGAGGAAAACATGTTTGAAACATACCAACTTCCAGATCGCTCAGGTCTGGAAGTTCTGGTCCGGTCTGCATCCTCAGAACCAGAACCAAAACATGGAGAAGAATCATTCAGCTTCTGTGCACCACAAATCTGGAACAAACTTCCAGAAAACTCCAAAACAGCTGAAACACTGAGCTCCTTTAAATGTAGACTAAAAACCCAGCTGTTTAGAGTTGCTTTTGTATCAAAATTAATGAAGTATCGACCAAAATATTTGTTTGTGTAATAATGATTTTGATGATGGCATCATCAAAATGTAACATTTGTTACTGGTTTTCTGTATGGTGTCTTTCACGTCTTTGTATTTATGTCTTTATGATGTAAAGCACTTTAAACTGCTTTGTTGCTGAAATGTCCAATACAAATAAACTTGACTGACTTGATAAAGCCAGACTTCACTGAGGAACAGATACAGGATCTATTTGGGATGTTGTTCCTTTGGTCGTTACGCAGAGCTACTCATCATAGATGAGCAGTACAGACGCCTTACCAGGACAAACTGGTACAGACACCTTATGTAGGTGTCTGTACTGCTCAAGAAGTACTGCAGGTTGTACAGACACAAGTTTGAAAACCGCATTATGTAATAATAATAGCAAAAATGTTTCTCCTAGCAATTCCTTTATCCATCCATCCATCCATTTTCTGTTCACCCTTGTCCCTAGTGGGGTCGGGAGGTGCTGGTGCCTCTCCAGCTACGTTCCGGGCGAGAGGCGGCTTCACCCTGGACAGGTCACCAGTCTGTCGCACAATTCCTTTATTAGAAAAAAAAAAAAAAGGCTGCTAGTGCCTTTACTACAGAATTTAACAGGTTCTACGAAGGTCATAGCAGTCTGAGCTCAAGTGGCGGGTCTCCAAAATATCATTAATTGTAGATAAACGTATTTAATGTGAAATGAATTTTCTCACATGAAAATTTTATATAAAATTTCCACAAAATAACATTTTCTGGTCTTCCTTCCAGGGCAGCAACAATTGGCTCTGTTAATTTTTTCTACCTGTCAAAGCTTTCACCTTTGACAGACAAACATTATCTAAGCTATGACTGTAGTGGTTAAATATGACAAAGTATTATTATGTACATAGGTCACATTTGTGTGTGTGTGTGTGTGTGTGTGTGTGTGTGTGTGTGTGTGTGTGTGTGTGTGTGTGTGTGTGTGTGTGTGTGTACTGGAACAACCCTCACATTTGTAAAGATAAAGCCAAACTCCCTCAGATTAAAATGAGCAGCACCTTTACTTTATTGTGGTTTTTGACTGTTGTGCCTGAAAGACATTTATTACCAGCTCATTTGTCCTCCTGTCAGCAGAATCCCAACAGGCTGCACTGTCTCTTTAAGGATTTTTCTGCTCTACTGTTATCTGATAAAATAAAAAAAAATGTAAAAAAGCACACGGTCAAATCCATGCAGGAAAGGATTGTGTTTGTTTGAATAAGGTTTGTATAAAAACTGAAAGTGCTCTGACTCCATTCTCAGTCAATCGGGTCTCCTGTGAAGCTCAAAGGCCAGAAATAATGTACGCCATAGTTCTACTGGTGGGCTTTCTCATAGCTGCGTACGTCTTCCATGAGACGGCGGTGAAGGGGAAGAGTTGCACCAGCAAAGCAAAGTTGCATGGCAAAACTGTGAGAGTGACTGGTAGTAACTGGCTGGGCTTTGCTTGGGTTAAGTTCTTGAAATGGATCATTTTTCACACACCATAAAACATGAACTTATTGCCAAAGACCAGCTGGCGCTGTTTTTAGAAGCAGTAGAAACCCAAATGGAAGTATTTAAATGTGCAAAATGTGAATCTTGCATAATCTGGCCACTAAAAATTGAACAAAGCTGAACTTTACCACACATGTCATTATGAATATCAGGCTTGTTTGATCTGTCAANGTGGGCCGGGCCAACTCTTAAGAATTTCCGGTTTTGTGCTCTGCTGCAATCTGATTTACATGTAAATCAAAGTCCAGCCCATTCAGGAAGAGGCTGTTTGTTGGAATAAGAGTGAACTCTGCAACGGCTCCCACTGCTTCCTCTGAGCAGCTCAAAGGCAGGAACAATGTTCAGCATTCTGCTGGTGCTGGGACTCGTCGTCCTCGCTTACGTTTTCCGTCAAGTTGTGGTGATAGGAAAGAGCTGCAAGAGCAACGCAAAGCTGCATGGGAAGACTGCGATAGTTACCGGTGGGTAAAGTTTCTGCTTTGTAGCAATGATGTGCTTTTGGTTTCTGACCGCTTTCCACCTGCAGGCAGCAACACTGGCATAGGGAAGACCACGGCCATAGAGCTGGCTAAAAGAGGAGCCAGAGTGATCCTGGCCTGTCGCAGCAAGCAGAGAGGAGAAGCTGCTCTGCAGGACGTCAAGAGGGTGAGAGTCTGCTGGTCATGTCTTTGTTTCTCAC
>CAEFZX010010815.1:0-50441 GCA_903066825.1 Alfaro cultratus
TATATATAGAGATATATATATATATATATATATATATATATATATATATATATATATATATAATGTGGAGGGGAAAAAAACAAAACAAAACTAAAAATCCAGCTCCTCTATTTCTTTCCATTACTCAACGCTAAATGCAGAAATACCCTGCCTGGTCGGTCGGCCGGCCGGTCAGTCAATCATGCTCGTGTACACGCCACAGCTTCTCCGTCTTGTGTGCCACGTATGCTAATGCTAGTTAGCATGGCCACGGATAAGTCGTAGCGTATTCACAGAAAGTTGAGTGGAAGAAAGAATTTTGTAAATAAAAGCTGTGTTTAGCATGTATTCATGCGGTTTACTTTTTGAACTGAATCACTAGAATGAACTAACTTTTCAATTATATCCTAATACGTCAAGATGCATTGAACTACTGGAATTATTCGAGGTTCTTTCAAACTTTTCCTTGTAATGGAGATTCAGCTAAACTATATCTATACATTTTGGAGACTATTAATCAATGGAATAGTGGTCATTAAAATTATTTGAATTTTTATCAGGATTATTAGATTGTGAAAGTATATTGCGTAAATTAAATTAGCTTGTGGCAACAAATTTAACTTAACATTTTGATAACACTTAAACGGAGATTGTGTTCGACTAGCTTAGCATCAGCGCTAAAGCTAAAGTCAAGCTTGCTAGCCAGCTGAGCAACTTTTAACATTTTGAAAATATACTTTGTGATTTCTTTAAGCGCCTTGTAGCTTTTTTATTTACAGGATCTCTACGCCGGCACAATGTCCAACCATGTAAACATGTTCAGATTGTCACACAGATTCTATTGGTCCAGTTCGAACCGTCTATTTCTCTTAGCGTAAGAGTTAAATGTGAACCAACAAAGGCGCTTTCAGGAAGTGTGGCTCCCTCCACTTCCTTCGAAATGGAATAAAAAAATGAAAGATGCTCTACAAACAGTGAACGCCCGAACGCCGCAACATCAGCCAGCCTGCCTGATCTTAGAAGAAATGTGAGATATGTAAAGTTACCTGCCACAAAAGTAAAGTGTTTTACAACATGAGACTGTTTTAAAATACATTTTAGACATACTACCTCCCTCGCATGATGAGAATACAAACTCTTGATACTTTTAAGGTGGTTCAGAAGTAGAAAGTAGTTTGTTGGATATATTAATTTGAAGACATTATGTGTTGGAGAAACTCGTCTTTCGCTATGTTTTTATTTATAAAATGTATTTCATCCCTTCTGTCTCTCATTGCACACAAACGTGGCTTTAAAGCCACACGCACCTTGTTATTTCTGATTTTGTCCCCTTTTTTTTCTGTTCCTCCCCGTCGACCACGTTCTACCTGCTCCATGTTAACACAGAATTATGTCGGTTTTGCTTTGGTAAAAGCTCATTACTTTGGCTTAATTGGTCCCGAGCTCACCGGGGTTCAGCCCCAGGATAAATCCTCCTTCAGCAGGGGATGTTTAACTACGCCCGTCGTCTACATCATATAACGATACAGTTTCATCATACTTTAGAAGAGGATGAACAAACCAAAAGGAAAAGAAATTAAAAATTCCCCTTACTGCTTGGAAGATGTCTCAGTTTGCCCGACTGTGTTTTTGTTACTGAGGTTGTGAAAGAAAAAACCATCCCAGTTACAGGCTTTGGCTTCCTTTCGGTTCACACTGAGGTTCACCTAAAACACCGGGCCCTTCCCTTTGCTCATATGTTAGCACTGAGATGATCAGGGTCCTTAGATAATGGTGAATCAATGACGAACAGAACAATCTGGCTCAACTTCATGTTTCTTGCTTGTTTCAAATGCTCTTGCTTGTCAGTTCCTACATCCATCTCTCTCTTCTCAGCTGAGTTCCTGGTGGGTTTGGCCTCGGTTCTCTTTTATTTCTCAAATGAAAATGAAGCAGCTCCATCCGAGAAAAGGCACAGGAACCCTTACGACAGAAATTAGCTGCTTTAGCGGATGGATGGAGTTATTTGAGAACCACAAAATCCTGCATCTCCTCCTCCTTAAAGGGGAAGTCGTATGTAAAGTCAACCTTTTTAGCTTTATGTCGTTATAATAGTTACGCCCTCATCAAAAACATACCTCAAGTGTTCCTTTGATTCCTACCTACATGTTTGAGAAATTCTTTAATCTGTTGTTTCTCATAAACAGATGATTTTATGAGCTAATCTGTTCAGAAGCTGAGCTCCTTCAGACTAGCCAGCAGCAATTAGCAAAACACCTGGTGGAACAGCGAATCTTCTGAGCTCGTTATGCTTCTCGGTGAAATTCTGGTAAAAATGTTGTTAAAGGGTTAATAGAGGAGCGACGTGATGATGGAAAGAGCAGGGCTTTCTTAAAGACACAGAGGCCCAATTTCAAGGTGTTAAATAAATAACAAAGTAAATTTTTATTGAACTTTGTATATATACGTAGCATTTTTATAACAAATGAAGCTAACATATTAGTAACTTGATTGTGCTTCAAAATGTCACTACATGTCTGGAAAATATACAGTACTTCCCCTTTAAATATATCCAAAACATCAGGTCTGGTTCTCTGTTTGGCGTGTGGACGGGCCTGTGGATCCCGTTTTCTGATGGCAGTCCCATGATTCAATGGTTTTCGTCCATGTTTGAAAATGCGAGGGGCAACGAATACCAGCTGTGCCACTAATCTCAAGTGGCACAGCTTGAGAATAAAGTGAGATTCACTTTATTCACTTTAAATAAAGTGAACTGTGCAGTGGCAGGAATACACAGTTTTGCTTTTGGGAAACCCGCTTAGTTTGACGCAAAAATGGTTTAACTTTTTTCTTGTGTCTTCTTGGCATTAAGAGTGAAATAAGACGGTGACCTTTAGAAATGACTTCACCTTGTACATGTGTGGGCAACATGTCTGACATCAAAAGGTGCAACGGCGTAACATGAACAATCCAATGTTATGTCGGAATCAGTAAGAACTGAAAAAAACAAAAAACTAAATGTAGAATCCTGACATGGGAGTCCATATTCTTCAGCTCAAACATTAAAATTTGCTTTTACAACTTGACTGAGATGAATCTGAAGGAAATGAAAAGTTATCAGCACATTTTTTCTGAGAATGTTTCAGAAATAAAGATGAGTTTTCTGCGACCTTACTGGAAAGCATGCCATTTGATTTTATTTTACTCTTGACGTGTCGTCGTCTCCCCTTCTCCAAACCTCACCTCATTTGTGACCAACTTCACACTTGAGTGTTTCGCACTTATCAGACGCACACATACAGAACAATTACGCGTGCGCACAAAGAAATACCATATTGAACAAACTTGGAATTTCCTCCGAGTCCAACAACATAGCGGTACATGTCAGTGTTTTAAATGCTGCCCCCTGTCTGCTTTGTTCCCTGAAACATGCGGGTTATCGTCCCTCTAACTGAGTAAAGTCAATTGTGCAACAGGGGGAACATTTCAAGATCCCTCTTCTTGACACTTTGCTCTACTTTGCCTAAACTGTTGGGACAGGACACATGAAAAACTATTTACGAAAACAATACTAGCTTAGCAACAGAGCTAATGCTAAAATCAAACTTTGTAACTCTGAAGATGTCTTTTAAAACGGTGAATGACAGCGGACGTGAAAACAGGGGAAAAGCTTCACATGTTCCCTTGCTTGAATTGATCTGAGGATTGTCAACAAGGAAATTTGACTCAATGTTCAAAATTAGCTTTATGCTCAGCTAGGACTAACATTTAGCTGAGTAACATTTTTGTCTCTGATTTATGGGTCTCCTTGCTGTTAAAGCCGATAACAAATTTCTACTTTTTTATGAGCAGCTGGTTTGAGACTAGACCAGAATGCAGACGAGAGCTCCGGGTGCGGATTGTGTTAAAGTTTCCTCCCAATAAACAGCAGAGAACTTGCAAATATGGAAGGGAGAGGTAGCAGAAGAAACCAGCAGGGAGTGAATGACAGAGAGGAGCTTGATCGCTGACACAGAACAGGTTAGTAACAGGATTCAGCTGAGAGACGGGACTGGGCAGGCAGGCTGAGGGAGAGAGAGCAGCGCGGACAAGAGAGCTGGTAATAAACAATAACCAAACACAAAGAATGAATCTGAATAAATAAACAACAAACTAAACACACAGATAAATCTATTGGTGTTTCATTATTTGGATTTGTGTGGAAGCTCGGGCTTTAGAATGAAGAAGTTAGAGAGAGGATGGTTATCATTTGTTCGGTTTCCAGGCGTGCTATAACAAGTATTCAGGAGGCAAATTCAAAATCAAGGCAAGATATTGTATTGGATATAACTCACTCAATTTTTAGGATTAAAAAATTATGGCTCTCAAATCAAACTAGTATGGATTCCTGCACATATTGGAGTAGTAGGAAATGAGTTGGCTAATAGTTTTGCTAAAAGTGCTGCAAAAAACACCAATATTGTTGATTTTAATGTTAAAATAAGTAAAAATGAGATAAAGAATATAATAAAAATGTACCTTAAGTAGAAATGGCAAGAACAACAGGGTAGAGGAGGAAGTGCTATACTTCATTATAATATCCCCCCCCCAAAAAAAAAAAAAAAAAAGTTGGGGAATTTCGAAAATGTAATAGAATTAAAAAAGAAGAAAATATATCCAGATTAAGATTTGGACGTACAGGATTAAATAGTACTCTTAAATTAATTAATAGACACAATACAGGTTGTTGTAATTATTGTGGACAAATAGAAACAGTACAACATATATTTTTAGAACGTAGTAAGTTTGAACATGAAAGAGAAGTGTTAATTAGCCATTTAGATAGTAAATTATATATAAGGGAATTGTTTCAAAGATCATCTGGGGATGTAGTTTTTAGCAGTATGTTTATTTTATTTTTTTTTAAGAAGACTGGGAGTTTTGGGAAGAGCATCGTAGGTAAAAATCTGATCCATGCTCCAATCTGGAGGGCGTCGGTGAATCTCCTAGAAGCTGTTCGCCAACCACCATAAAAAAAGAAGAAGAAGGAAGACTGATCAGAAGACGGAAACTAAGGCTGAAATAAATAAGAAAATGATCATTTCAAGCACTTAAAAAACACCTAAACCATCCTGGAAGTTGACATTACTCAGAGATTGGATGAGACCTTACCAAAAATAAACATGTGCAAATTGTTACACCAGTTGTTGACCAGATACTGTAAATCCCTCTTCTATACACGACTGGTCTTCTCTCAAAGTGTGCACTGAGGTTTTTATTACAACATTTTCAACCTGTGCACATTCTGACCCTGTTGAATAAAGTTTTTTTTGTGGCCACCAGAGCGTGCACGCTGACCCCTGAAATACTCCCCTAAATGAAGTTACTGCTGCCTGTCGTTTTGTTCCAATGTGTTGCAATATGTGAAGAAGCTACGAGCGCCGTACACCGGAAGCCCTTTATTCTGCTGTTTCTAAGAAAAACAAAAGTCCCCTTAACTCCCTAATAAGGGTGACTTGAAGATCATCTAATCTCTTCTGGCACAAGCATCACGTCTGGCCTGCATCAGATTCTGAGTGTTGACAAAACGCTGCTAAACCTGCTCAGTTGTTCTCCGTCTCTTTCACTCAACAGCTTTGGGTTTAATGAAACTGAGCTGAAGGGCAAACAGGAAGAAAAAAAATCAACAAAAGGTAATTGTGAAGGTATTTTTATGACAAATTACAGCTGCTCGCATTTATTTTGACAATAACTACTCTATTAAAACTGCAGGATTCAGTGATAATAATAATAATAATAAAAACACTGATGAGGTATATTTATTTGACTCATCTCTATGTAAAATAGCCCGGTTTAAATTGTCCACTTGCCTTGTGCACTTCGGAGAATTTGCCTTGCCTTCCTTACTAGAATTTCTTTTATAAATGATTAAAAAAGGCACAAAAATATCATAGGCAACCAAATCTGTACACCAAATGTTTTCTCTGGACTCAAGTAGTCAAATAAATCCATTTTAATCTGGTTTAAGGTGGCTCTGCAGTCAAAAATGCAACAGCTAGCAAGAAAAAAAACCCTTTTGATTAAAAACAATTCAACAATATTCTCAAAGAAACATTGAGGACGATTCAACAGTAGATCTCATACTGTGTATTTTAGCTTTTAATTTGCTGTGGTCTTTTGCATTCCCTCATCTGTTTGTAAAAGAAAAAGCATCCTCATGGTTGTCATGGTTTTCACTGCTCAGCGTTCTGGTCTATAGGAACAGCTTTACCAAGTATATTTAAAGGTGTCCAGAGAGACATTTTGTTTTCTAAATGCTAAACACATGTCAAGCTCCTTTAAAAAAACCAAAAAAACAAAAAGATTTCTTCATGAAAAAGATTTTCTAAGCGCCGTTAACGGTTTAAATGAAAACTGTCCCTTGTTCCTCAGGTTCCTCATGATCTCTTGATCCCATCTGAAGCTTGAAAAATACCTCATCAACCACATGACAACGTGATTCTTTTTTTTTAATGTAACTGTTCAAAGCAACTACTGCATCTTCTCGCCTCTCTCCTTTAAACATCTCAGATCCCGTCATTCAACGAATCCCTCTCTGGGAAGGTCGAGTCTAAAATCAGACGCGCTGCAACCCAACCAGCCAACCGCCATCTTAAATGCCGCAACTCAATCAATCATCCCGCGTCGGAACGGGAACACCGTGTGTAAAATGTACGCCCTTCAAAACAGCGAAGCTGAGGACGGGAAGCGCCGTGTGTGCAGCACATAAGGCCGTTGAAGACTAATTAACTTGAGGGAGAGCGCTCCGACTCGTCTCCAGCAACTTAAAAGCCTTTGAGTCCTAAGATCTTTTGTACACCAGAGAGAGCCACAGCGGGTGGATCTTTTGATAAGTCTGGCAGAACATTGCACTTCTTTAGTAAATTGTGGGGTTTTTTTTCTCTTTTTTCTTTTTGTGTATGATCCATTCATGTTAGCGGACGACAACAAACGTAACAATTTGTAGAAAACGTTGGCTTTTAGCTGGTTGGACTGGTTCCAACAAGAGGAGGCGATGCGAGTGTCCTCTTGGTGGCTGTGTGCAGTTTTGGTTTGGCTGAACGTGATGGACTGAGTTGAAAATCAAGAGGAGTCACTGGGCGTATCAGAAAATATAGGGAAAAGATAATGCTGAGCTCACAAAAAAGGTCAAAGAAACAACACAGGCAAAAATGTGAACAAACAAACACAACTGACCTAAATGACTCACAAGATACTGGCTGATCAGAGCATTAAGACACAATAACGAAACAGAACACAGTCACTAAATACAACAACACAGTAGAGATAAGTTTATTAATAAACTAAACACCAAAAATGGAAATAATCTTTAAATACAAATATCTACTTCAGTACAAAGTTCGTTTAAATAAAGAAAGAGAATCATGTCCCCCGTTTCCAGCAGGAGCTGGTGGTGAGGTCCAATCGGCAGTAGCTGCATTTCCATTACAAATGTGGGCAAAACTTTAATATTCCGCTAATGTTGGGGGAAAAAAAACAACAATCTGTGATGTTTCCTTTTAGTAAAAAACGCAATTAAAGTCACACATGACTAAGTTTGTTCCCTCAATGAGTCACTCAGTGACTCCAAACCACTTCCTGCCGTCGTCTCCTACGTGGTTTACGCCACTTTTATTGACCAAAAAAAACCACCTAATCCCAACGCCGAAACTTTTGCACAAAACAAGAAACTGCCGTGTTTCCATTGAGCAAATCCATTTTCGAAATGTCAACTTGAATGTTAAATGGTCGATGGAAGCGCGTCTACTGCGTACGTTGAGCGCGCCACGCCGTGGCCGCCATCTTTTCTCTATCATCTCCAGGACCTGTAAGAGAAACAAGAACCAATACTTTAGTGACAAACAAAAATAAACTATGAGTTCATACAAACACATACGTAAACTAAACGTGTGCACTCGCAGATAGAACAATTGTAATAAAACCAACCAATAAACATTTTATCGCAATCTGAAGTATTGTTTTTGGATGAAAAAAATAAATAGTGTGTAAGTGAGTAACTGACTCAGGACTGTGGCCTTGGGTTTGGCTCACACTCAACATTTAAATAAAGTCATTCTACAGCTCAAAACAATCCATAAAGTCCTCTTCTGGATCACTGCTCCAGAAGAAAACAAGCTAATTTAGCGGTGATGACTTACTCCGGAAATTCTTTCTGTTCACAAAATGAATTGCGAAATGATTGAGTCTCATTTTGCAGAGTGGTGTAAAGAAACTGATTAGATGAGTTTTCCCGTAGGGCGATGATGGAAAGGTTTCTTGTTTTTAAAGTGGGGAGAAAAAAACTGTTGAGAAGTTATGAACAGTAAGTAGAGTGCCTTGAGAAAGTATAAAGAAAATTTGAGTTTTAAATAGTTTACCTGTTTGTAATCTCATTTCTGCGAGATTAATCAGGATGCTGTGTGAAGGCGTCAGAGAAGATTAGTGAGCAAGCGGCGTCATGGAGAACAAGGAGCAGGTGGAGTTTAAAACATGGTCTCATACTGAGAACATCTCAGTGATTTTCAACCCAAAATGGAGTCTGTCAACAGAACAACCAACTATTGCAGAAATTTGACTTTCGCAGAATCAATCGGTCACACAATCAAGTTTATTTGTGTAGCACACTTGCGAAACAACGCAGTTCAAAGTGCTTTACATCATGAAAACATAAAAACATTGTAAAACACATCATAGTCACCAATTGTACCAACAGCAGTATCTTAAAGTCTGTTTTCTGAACCACAGGGAGCCAATGTAGGGACTTTAAATCTGGAGTGATGTGCCTGGTTTTACTGAACACGACCTCTGAAGACACTACTGCAGTAATCAATGAGACTAAAGATAAATGCATTTATCAGTTTCTCTAGATCTTGCTGGAACATTAATCATTCAATCCTGGAAATGTTCTAAAATCCTGACTTTGTAACTGTCTTTATGTGACTCTAGAGGTTCAGGTCAGAGTTCATGATTTTGGGCCAGATCTCTAGTTTGTAGCTCTGTTAACTAAATCTGTGAGCTGACTCTAGATCGTTCCTCTTTAGGTCCGAAGAGAATAACTTCAGTTTTATTAATAGAGACTAGAGGTCAGTAGAAGCATCTGCTGAAAAAGTTAAATACAGTAGTTTTCGGACTATAAGCCGCTACATTTTTCCCGCGCTTTGAATCATCCGGCTTGTGGCCCGGTGCGGCTTTTCTGTGGATTTTTCTTCAACCACCAGGGGGCTCTTTAGCAGGACGTGAGTCATTTGAAGTCAAAATTGGAAATCAAAGAAGAAAGTGCTGATTTTCATTTAGAACAAGCGCATGGTAGTAGCAGACACGACAGAGAAATGTTTTCAAACGCATATGATGCAGCTTTTAAGTTTAGGTCTATCGATCTGGCAGTGCAGACGGAGGGCTGCGTCCTTAATAAATCTAGCAGATACTGTATATGTATATATATGAAAAACCGAGAGCGGCGGAGATACCAGTGGCTTTTAGCCCGGTGCGGCTTATATATGTACGTTTTCAGTTTTTTTAAAAAAAAAACTTTGTAGATGCGGCTTGTAGTGAGGTGCGCTCTGTTGTCCGGAAAATACATTTTAATACAAAATTAAACTGTCCGTTCATGCAAAATGCTTTATGTGGAGGAAAACTAGTACATGCTATCTCCACTGCTTCAGTAGGCTAAGGGAAGTCACTCAAAATTGATGGAAAGACCAAACCGAGGGTCATCTTCCTGTCCACTCAAAGATAAAAACTCTAAGTTACAAACCTGTAAAACCCCATTTAAGTTCAGTACTTTTTTCCATTGACCACCTTTAGCCAGGATTCCCACTATACAGACTACAGGGTCTACAGGCTGTCATATTTTCACACTTTTTCTTTTTTTTTTTGTGAAACTATAACGATATCATTTATTGACAGCTGGGTAATAAGAGCAACCGCCTGCAGTGGTGAAAATGTCAACCACACTGTGATTCGTATCGTTTCTTAAGTTTAACATAAGGAGAAACGTAAGTGAATTATTAATATCACAGCGGTGGCTTCGTTAGGACAGTCGCAATGAACATTTCCATAAGTTCAAGGTTTTCCCTCAAATTATCAGGAAAAGAAGAAGAAGAAAAAAAAACCAGTTAGCTTGGAGGTTTCTAAATCATTTAGGCAAGCAATTATCCACGCATGCTCAACATCGACTCAAAGCAAGCAGGAAGCCATTCCCGGAGGAATAAATAGCGTTTGATTTGGAGTTTTAAATCATCACTGGTTCGTCGGTCTCAAAAGCAAGGTGTCTTTAAATGAGAGGAGAGAAACTAGCAGACTTTCATTACTGAGACCCGAAGAGCCGAGTACATTTTGTTTAACCACCAGCTGCTTCAGATGAGTTGTAAAGACTGCCAGACGATCGCGTTGCGTTGGCCATCATCAATCTGAGAAGAACCCGAAACTTATAAACCGCTTTAAAGGAAAAAAAAAATGTTGACAGCGAGAATATAAATACCCCTAACTCTATTTGGATGATGAATGGGGAGATCATGCGCTGGCATCGGATTCATATTGACCAATAAACAGGCATTGTCAATACAGGCTTCTCACAGTACAATACAGTACAAACAGAACATTTTCAACAAATATGTAATAAAAAATAGCTTTTATTTAGGACAAGAAACACAAGCATTACTACTGCTGCTAAAACAGCATATTATAGTTGTAATAATGATAAATTTAATGTAGTTTTTTGATTATGACAAGTAGTTTTAAGCAAAAAAGAAAATGAAATTATACTGTTCAAGCTCTTTAGTAAGTTTTGGCTAAAAACACAGAGTACAGCATTAGCTGGTTAATTACTTCATTACATTTAGCTCATCAGCAGCTTGTTGCTTCCCAAATGTTGTTTTAAAACTTCAATTTTACAAAACTGATAAACGTCACACCATTACTGGTTGTGTTTTTTGGTATTAGAAACACTTTCTTACGGACACCTGCTCCAGTCCATCTGGACACGAATAAAGAATCAGCCAATTGACACATTTTGCCGTCTAGATGTGGTACAGATGACTTCCTGGAGTTCACAATACGCACCAGAAACACAAGGAGAGATGATTGAAGCGTCTTCAACGACATCGTGGTTGGTGGCGTTGGACAGGTTGGTGTCAGAACTGCTGGGATTTTTGCTCACGTCAATCGTTTAGGTTGATCGCTAATGTATTGAGTTGTTCAGATGACCTGAGAACTGCCGATGTCCATCCCGTCGTAACCAAAGTACACCGATGTTCTGATGTCACATCCTGTATCACCAAAACGCCTCAAACTTCTCTGTTGAACATGACAATGAGCTAACTGTGCTACAACGGCTTCTACGGTCACCAGGCTTAAGCAGTGCCTCTCATTTGGGACGCGGTGGACCTGAAGGTCATGGATGTCCAGCAAATCTGCAGCAATTGTGTGACGCTATTATGCCAGCAAGTACTACATTGTCTGACAGCTCATTTCAAATATGCTACAATTATGTCAGTTTAGGAGCAAAGTCCTGTTTCCCCCAGAAAACTGGCAAAGCCTGGTGGTTGGGCGCTAGGCAGTCATTCATCGAGAGGCCCGTTGTGTTTTTGAGTTAAAAAATGTTTAAAGTTGACAGCATAACTATGTGTTATTAAAAGACTGGAAGATTAATACCTGAACACCAACTATGAAGTCTTAAAAAAAGGCAAGCATTAAAAAAAAAAAAAAAAAAAAATTAAATAAATAAGCAATGCTTATCCTGATGGGAGCACAAGTAAAGCCTGGCGGCCCGCCAGTTTTATAACACTCCGGGGGAAACGCTGGTCTTTCAAACCAGAGTTTGTCTTATTTGGTGGCACCGCCGTCTACGTGTTGCTGGGTGTAACCTGCAACAACAGGTGGGGGATTTTATGCTAGAGAAGCATCAGATGTCACTCAGGCACTTTCTCTGACGCCTCACTGAAAGGATTTTAAAGTGGTAAGAATGGTGTG
Organism: Alfaro cultratus; assembly: GCA_903066825.1. NCBI lineage: Eukaryota > Metazoa > Chordata > Actinopteri > Cyprinodontiformes > Poeciliidae > Alfaro > Alfaro cultratus. The sequence continues at coordinate 11,947 of CAEFZX010010815.1, forward strand.
ATGAAAAAGTTTGGCAGGATTGAAACCACAACAGGAAGCTAGCTTTTTTTTTCAGATCCTCGCTGGGTTTCTGGCTGCATGTTTTCTAGACGTTTGATACGTCTGGTTGAAATTTGTGGGCAACTGGAAAGAAAGATGATGACAACCCTTTGTGGGGATTCAGTCCTCAGGTGTGTGTTGGCACAAGGACAGACCTAACAAAAGCTAAGTAGAAGCAATCCGGCGTTTCAGAGAGGAGGGGAAAAAAAGAAGCCAACTCTGCCTGCCACCGTCTCAGAGATGCAGCTCTGCTCCTCCACAAACTACAGACTAAATGCTAAACCAAGTTGCCTTTTTCCTCGAGCTCCCAGGACGTGCATCACTTCTCCTACAGAGAGAAGCTCCCTCCTCTGATCACTCCAAGTAAGAGGCTTTTGTGCCTGAGCAGAGATGCTTTAGTGTGGATCAGCATATTTCTGTAGTTGGACCACAGAGTCTCATTGCTACAGATTATTTTCTTACTGCAGCTGTGTGATTTATTGGCTTTGTTTGCTTAATGCTGGGAGTTTCCAACCCTGCAGTGTGTTTTCCTCATCAGATTCAGCCAAGAAATCTGATGTCTATATGAGGAAGAGTAAGCCAGCGGCCCGAAGCGCTGTGCTAAACTTATTTTCTCATATTAATTTTTCCTTAAGACTAATGAATAACTACAGAAACCTGGCCTTGTCCATGTTTTTTTTTTTTTTATGTCGTCTTCCTCCAAACGAGGAATAATCCCTCATAGTCTTTGAGAGAAAACAAGAAGACGTCTGGGTTTGCTGCCCTCTTCACTTTGCGCCAGTAAACACAAGTCGTCTTGGGTTCTACCTTAAGCTAAACGCAGGTTAAACATTGCTTTCTCGTCCACCTTTGTGTCTGCTAGCAGCACTTCGCCGTGCTGCTATGATTTGAGCTTGGTATCACTGCCCACATAGAGCGCAGTGATTTTTCAACTTCTCTCACCGTTCTCCCATCCACACACACACACACACACACACACACACACACAAACCTCCCCGCAGCAGATCAACATGACTTTGAGTGTTTTGAGGATGAAAATGTTAAGAATAGAGAGCCAGACGACGTTTGAGCGCCGCCATTCCTCAGTGATGTTTTAATGGTGACAATGTGGCACCCTGCTTATTCGAGGCTCCAGTTTCAGCTAAGATAGTCAGGGTTACCCAACCATTAAGATCATTTGGCTCATCTTGTTCATGACACATAAAACTCAGCCAAAACGATAACGCTGTACATTTTATTTCGCTCACCTAACATGTAAATCTCTCTCTCTCTCCTCAGTAGCTGCATTTCCATTGATCACATGACTGACATTTCAAAAATAAATTTGCTCAATGGAAACGTGTATTTAGAAAAAAAACCAAAAAACTTTTGTTTGGATCAAATGTTTCAGCGACAGGAAGAGGTGAATTTTTTTTGTGGCTATATCGAAATTGGCAAACTGCATCCTGTGAGTCACATGATCGACAACTGGATGTTGTTGATCAAACCACAAAGACGAAGATGGGAAGTAGTTGGAGGATCATGGCATGGAATGTTTTCTCGTGATTTAACGTATGAGTAAACTGATTCACGTGTGATTTTAATTGAGTTTCTTATTTAATGGAAACTCCACAATGGCAAAAATATATATTTTTTTCAACGTTAGCAGCGGGAAAATGGACAAAGTTTTGCGCACATTTGTAATGGACACTCAGCTGCTGCTAGCTCTTCCTTGTTAATCCAGCAGCACGCTGTATTCATCTGAGCAAAAACATCTAACATTTTCTGAGTATTTAGGATAAATACCCACAAAAGCCGAAGCAGAACCTGAGAAACGTCTGCTGATCGTAACATGCTATGAATTCAGCTAGCAAATCTCTGAGAATCTTTGTTTCAATTCTGAAATATTCCAGGTCAGACTACGTTATGTGTCATGTTCCTAACTAAAGAAACTGGATAAAACTGCTTTCGTGACAGGCTTCTGTTAAAGTTCCTATTTAAAATCATATATCAGATAAGTTGGTGAAAGACGAACACTTTCGCCTCGAGGATAGACCATTATGCCTGACTGAAATGCCTGGATATAGACTTTAGAGTTAAATAGCTCATTCCTCTGAAAATGTTCACCTGGCAGACTTAAAATGAGGGAAAGTAGTGAAAGTGTAAAGGAAAAAACAACAACTGATAAAGGCCTTGAGAAAGCCTGAGAAACTCCAGCTGCGGACGACTTCAGAAACATCCTGGCTCCAATATGGAACCAAAATGTGAAGTGTTGCACAAACAGAAACACCAACACCTGGCCTTGAACTTACTTATCCATACACAAATGCACTCACACTGGACGCTATGGTTACCAAGACTGTTGGCGTTACCATTTTGGAAAAGCATTCATTGAGACATTAAATTAAACTGACTGTCCATGTGAGAATCATGAGAGAGTTTGAGACAATGGAGCTCTTATGACGAAATGCTTATATAGATCCATGTCATTAACTATGTATCATGTAATTATTCTATATCTACTTGTTTAAAGTTCTGAACTGAAACTAAAATCCACTGACTAAAAGAAACAAAGAATCACAACCATCCCAGGTGAAAGCAAACCTGGATTAGAGTTGATCAAATTTGTTTGTTTGCTCATTGATGCAGAAAACATATTATTATTATTATTCACCTGCTGCAAATACCAGAAACCATTTTTTCCCCCATCACAGTATTGCTGTCAAGTCAAAAATCTAGAGACTTTCTGAGCACAGAACCAGGAGGGATCCCTCCAACCAGGTGGAGGTTATTAGGAGTTGAAATACTCTGGAGATGCATTTGTGGTACAAAAGCCATGAGGGTGAAATGGACAGAATGCAGAGCAGCTGGGCGAGAATCTATGTGAGGGAACAGAAGAAGGGTGGAATAATTATCAGAGAAACCTGGAAGAATCTGAACTAACAAACAGATGAACATTGGGGGAAAATCCAACAGTCACAAACTCTGAAAAATACAGAGTAAGGCGAGAGAAACGCAACGACTCTGGTCAACAAAGGGAGCTGAAATACGACTCAGAAAGACGTAGATCTAAGCGAAATGACTGAAAACAGTTCACTGAGAAACGCTGTGCAAATGAGATACAAGCACTCAAAGATGGCGACCAAAGTTCAGAACTCATCCTTTCATTTTTCTGTCCTTACCTTCCTTTGATTTGAGACAAATGTTTAGAAATCTACATTATGTGTTAACCTTAATTTTGCATTTCAGAGATAGCGATAACAGCCATCTTTAAAAAGTAGAACCTCTAATGGGGTTTTAACAAATGTTAATTCTCAACACTCATTTATCTGTTACATATTGATGTCTTTATTCTTCACTTTATTAATGTTATAAATATTTTAGTGACTGAAAGAGTAATTGATAATCCTGTTCTAGAGACATGCTAGATTGACATTCTCAATCAGATTATGATAATGAACGTGTTTGCAACATTTATTCCTCTCATTTTAACCATAATGTGTGTAATTGATTCAGAGTTCTCTCCTTCCGACGGACTGATATAACATATTTTATTTAATGTAACTAATGTAACCAAGTTTTCAAATCAAGTTAATGATACAGTTACTGATCCACCGTTTTTAAGGCCTCATGTTGCACCGTGACGAACAAAGATCTTTACACGTTCCAGTAAAATTCACGTTCGCTGTCAAATATGTCAGCGTGAAGAAACCTTTGCTTCTCTCCGGCGCATTTTTTAGAGATTTAAAGGTGTGAGTGGAGATTCATTGAGATGCTGTTTACATTCTGCCAGAAAGTCCATCCCACACTTATGGAAGGGCGAACACTTCAGGCTCGTGAAAAAGCTCTTAAAACGTAGCAGGGAAGGTAACAACGGCGAGGCTGAGATGTGAGTGTCCGACAAAGCGCCGGCTTCCACTTTATCGCCAGACGCTTTAGTCATGTTTTAATGTTAATCCTGTAGGAAGAGCTGTAGGACAAACTGGCTCGGTTTAGTTTCAAACTTCCCCTGCTCGTCCTCCTCCGCGAAGTGAAACAAGAGCCGAGTGATTAGTGATGGCGGTTTGTTGTGTGGAAACAGAAATTAACCTGCAAAGGCTGCTGCCCACGACAGCTGCTGCACATTGTACTAAACCAAACAAATTTTTTTTGTTTTGTTTTGTTTTTTTTAACGAAATGGGGAAGGCATACGAAGAGTCGAAAACACAGAAAAGGAAGGAGAGTTTAAGGCTTTTTTGTAAATTTTTGGTGATCTTTTAGAAAGTTCAGTAGTTTCATTTCCATGTTGATGTTAAAATAAGGTGCGGTTCACATTGTGCACACCTGTACATACAAGGAATGATAAGAACATCTATGGAGTTGAATTATGGCCATAAAGTTTGTTCAAAAGAAAAAAAAAAGGTAACTGAAAAGAAAAACTTGAATGTGAAAAGTAGTTTTGGACTTTTTTTTTCAGCTTCAAATTTTATTTTCAGTTTTAAATTTATTTATGCTTTTTAAGTTTAAAGGCCCCAGTTTAGCTCCATGGATATCATATCGTACACAAAAAGCTTTCTGTGAAGAATTAACGCCACTAACTATCAAGTCTTGGTAATAAATGTGACTCAGATGTATCTGAACCCGTGATAACATTGTGAAGAAGGAAGTTGGGCTCATGTCCTCTGCAGAGGCTTTCATGTTGCTTCCTTCAGTAATTCTTGGTGCAGCGCCACCACAGGTGAGGGGAGGGAACAAATATTTCAAAGGTTTTGGTTCATTTGACACAGTTCATTGCGAAACAGATCCACACCAGCTGAAAATGTAACAAATGCTACAACTTTGGTCCCACGTCGAACTGAGTCTACCGGACTTCTGGGTGCAAAAATGCCCTTACTTGCAGGTGTACGTGGTATATCTCTATTTATTTAATGATCCATTCTGTTATCCACGGGGCTAACATTTGCGATGTAGTTATTTCATGAAGATCAACTGCAAGCCATGCCTGGCAAACACTGCCGTCCAGCCTCTACCTCCAAGCACGCCGTGCTGTGGGCATATCCGCTGAACTGTTACCCCTGCTGCCTCTCATCCATAAGAATCCATTTATCATCTTCCATACAACATCGAAGGTTGTGCTTGTGTCCAAAAAGAAAAAAAAAACAAAACACCATCACAGAGAGTCACCGTGTACATTGTGGAAAAGCTAAACCCGGCAACAAGCTCAGCAATCCTTAAGCTGCAGTAAACAAACCTCACCCAGCACCCCGCCTCCTACAGTCGCTGTTTTCACATCCGCATGCTCCTGCCATTCAAAAAGGCCACAGTTAATTAGTCAAGGTGCATTACACACTGTCATCCTGACCTGAGATTTACACCCCCGGTGGCTTTGCTGCGCAGCAACAGAAGGGTGTAATTTCCTACGAAGGATGACGGTTTGTGTTTTTATTACAGAACTGGAGGATTTGATTATTACTCTAAGAACACAGGCCGTGTGACATCCTTGTATACTTAACCATCTACAGTGAGTTTACAGTTTGCCTAGCTTTTGGGAAGAGAAACAAAAACTCTGCATGCCCAAGAAAAACAATAATAGCAAAAAGAAAACAAGCCCTGCAGCTACAGCAGCGTCTAATGTTCAAGTTCTGAACCAAGCCTGTAGAATGAGTTGATGAAATTTGCTCCTCACAAAACCTCAACTTGTTTAAAACAAAACCCAAGTCACAGGAGTAACACAACGGAGCAGCCAATTAAAACGTATAGGTAAAGTTTTTAAGAGACTCTTACTGAAACAGTACCTTTTTATTTTATATTAGGAAAAGTAGAGCACTGGTAATCACCTCTTCATTATGTACCTGCTACTGAGTGGAACATATGAGGAAGACTGAAGTTTTAGATCTCAGAGTCGACGCGTTAGAATCAGTCAAATTGGCTGGGACCAAACATTTGGGTAAGTTTCACAAGTGATACATTTCAGTGACTGATCCGATAGATGACATTTCTAAAATTTGTCATGGTTCTAGCAGAACAATGTTAGAATACACAGAGCAGACACTTTGTTGTGGACAAAGTTGATCCCAGGGCTAATGCAATGGGAAACCATAGATCCTGCCAACCATGCAGATGTTATTTTTGACACAACCAAGCGCCCTAAGCACATATTTAGGTAGGATTTAGATTTAGATCACTTTCCTAAAACAATGGCCTACTTTTGGCAACAATAACTTTCTATTTTCAGCATTTGCATTTGTTGAAAATGGAAACGTTATTCCCTGATTGCCATGGCTTCTTCCAACAAGATAACTGACTCTTCCACAAAACAAAGGTAGTTCAGATGCCGTTGACTCGGTTTCCATATTCTACAAATCAGTTTCAATTTGAGCATGTGGTGAAGGAAACCTGCATGGATCTGCTGCTGGCATTTTGCCACCAGCAGGGGTCTGTTGGGAGTCTAAGCCTGGATGGGTTAGGGCTGTATAGGCAAGAGAAGGGTTTCCAAAACGCAACACTAAGTTGCAGTTAGATATTTATCACCAATATCGCTGCCGTTTTCACTTTAGAAAACAATGTGACAACTGTATATAGGACACTGTCTGCAAAGCCCAGTTTTTAAAGGCGCAGTATTATGACAGAGTTTCAGAAAGAGCTTTTAAAGACACAAATGACCAATTTCAAGATGTTAAATAATAAAATCTAATTTCTTTCGAGTCATATTTGGTATATATAGAGCATTTTTATAACTGAAGGTAATATAGCTACTTGATTGTGCTACAAAATGCTGCTGCGTGACTGAATAATGCATACCACTGCACCTTTAATTTCTTTTTCTCGACAGTAGGGCTAATTCATCTTCTACTAAGAGTCTCTTTTCTCTGCACAGACCCCGGCAGAATGAAGAGATTCGGAATATGAGCGTGTCGTCTATAATTAGCCAGTTCTTCATGACTGGACTGTTATCGCACCCACCTACCGTACAGTAGCCACAGGGAGCAAACTGACTTTAGCATGCAACCTTTAAGGAGCGCCTCCTAATCCTGTGTGTGGAAGTGAACTCCAAGCACACGGCAACATTCGATGACATGGGGTTTTAGAAAAGAAAATACTGTAGGAAAATTCCCTGCCTTTTTTTTTTTCTTCCTTTTTGTGCCCTCTGGTCTCGGGTGTTGAGCAAGACTAATCAGACGAAGGCGCGAGTGTCTGAGCCTTCAGCTTCGGTTAAATGAAACGTCAAGGCACCTCTCTGCCTCCATCTGATTAAAAAATGATTAATCAGGTTTGGTAAGGGACAAAACAGTAAAGAGATTTAATTTATCAGCCAAAGCTATTTAAGATCTAATTACATCTCAGGGAACAAAGGTTTTTAGATGTTTCAAATTAGCTCGGCTCTAACCCTGCAACATCGTCCCCTTTTGTTGCAGGCTGGTGACAGAAGAAAGGGCCTCCTGTCAGGAACCTTGACAGATTCAGACGCAGAAAAATATAATTGCGAATGTCTGCATGAAACCATACAAACAATGTATGTGGAATATATTTCAGTTTCTTTTATAGAAAGAAGCTAAAAGAAAGCCGTATCAATTTCAGAATTCAGAAAATAATTTCAGAAGTATAAGAACTCAAACCATGGCGTTTCCGCTGATCGTGTAGTTGCACAATCTGACATTTTGAAAATAAATTTGCTTAATGGAAACACAGGAATTTTGAAAAAAAATGTATTTTTCTTTTATTAAAAAACACAGTATGCTGCCCTCTACAGGGTCACATTTGTTATTGCCCACCTACATGTACGGTCGCTCTTCAGGAAGTGATTCTTTTGAACGGATCTTTCACTCATGCTTTCAGTTTTATAGGTACAGAATATTGCATTCTGGGCTCTGACTACATCAGGATTAATAGCATCAGGGTTTCCCCCCAGTGTATTATAGGCCTGGCGGCCCGCCATGCTTTACTAGCCCCACCGCCAGGCTAAGCCTTTCTTGTTTATATTTTTATGAAAATAAAAAACTAAAAAAAAATGCTTTTTTTTTTCTTTTCTTTTTAAGCCAGATTGCAAGCGTCTCTGTTGCTCTGAGTGTTTCACTGGCAGAGCACAATTATTCCTATAATATATGTTTATAGAAGATAGGTTTATAGTTTATGCATTTAAAGTCGAGCCAATCACACCGCTGGTGCCTCTGCGCGCTGCAGCAGCTGGATGTCTGAAGTTTAAGTTATCTGTCTTAAGTTTCGCTCTCTCCTCGTAGTCACGCATCACGGTGGTTTTATGTTATTTTATTAGTAGTAGTATTTTTCCAATTACACAAAGGATCAAACCATATCAAATGCTTTGCTCACTTAGTAAGCCAGAGTTAATGTGCGCGGAGATCTGAGAAACTCGTCCCATAAACTCGACCAACCAAAACAGTTTCTGTGACTCTTATTAAAAACTCAACAGACACAAAAAGGAAGAGCTACTAAAGCCACATTAGCAGCATTGAATTAAATCTCCCGTTTGTTGCGCGTCTCTGAGCAGTGCAGGGCCGGTCTGAGGCTGCATGAGGCCTTGGGCAGAATTTGACTTAGGGGCCCCTTTTGTTGCTAAAAACATCAGCACCTCTAACAGCTTCTGTGTTAAATTCAGTGAAATCTGGGAGAGGGGAAGTAGTTTCATTGGTCAACCTAAAAAGCAATAAGTTATAATTGCAGTTTAATAATTTGTATTTGTGAACAAACAGAGCTCAAACTCAAAGATTAAACTCATAGCATCAGATTGTTGCTATGGTAACAAAACAATCCAACTATGAATATTGTTCTTTGATCTTTTACAAAGTAAACTTGCCAGCTCCTTAAAATCTTACATATAAATGTTAAACAATTTGAACAAGTTTTCTGGGGGAAACCCTGAGCATGAATATAAACGTCGTGACTATTTGGGGGGGGAAAGGATAGATGGTTTACATAATCTTTTTTTTTTTTGTCAAAGTTTTCACATCTGTTTAATAATGACAGTGATTCATTTCATTTTATCTGACATGTATTTTCACAGGTGAAATTTCACAGAGAAAATAAAATCTCGCTTTAAAGAGAGACGTCTTCTGTTACTGTGACGACCTGAACTGGTTTGTTCTCAGATAGTTGGATGGCATGTCTCAGAAATTATTTATACTAATTATCACAGTAAACAGTGAAAACCTCAGATAACAACACACACACACACACACACACACACACACACACACACACACACACACACACACACACACACACACACACACACGCAACCAGTACCAAACAAATCCCAATTTGACCTCTGGTAACAAGCCGTTTTCAAATGGTTCACAATTAGCTCAGTGCTGTTTGATTGGAGTTAAAATTTGCCAGGAAAAGATCGCGGATGTGGGGTTCAGAAAATAAAATTCTCAAATCCGTGACCCGCTGGGTTAATAAACAAAGGGAAAGGAAAAGAAATTGCCTTCATCTAACTAAATTTCTTTTCTTTTCTTTTGTGCCTGCACCACTGTGGTAAAACCACTCGGCTCGCCGCCTGAGATATTCTCACCCTGGGTAAATCTAAGTGCTGGAAGACAAAAAAAAGGAATCAGTGAGTTGATTTGTAATGAGAACGCTACCAGAAATAGCAACAGGCTTTAAGGATCTTTATATGATCTTGATTCATGGGTTAATTGTTTTCCCGATGTCCTCACCATTGTGAGAAATCCATGTGTTTTTCTGGTTCAATGAGGTGTGTCGGTGCTGTTCAGCGCAGTTCCCCAGACTTCTACAGCCTTTTCAGAGAGGATCTGCTTTTCACATATGGAATGAAAATATAAAGCAGAGGGAGGGCTCAGCTGCCCAAATCCTTGGCTGCTGTAATGTAATTTAATTTCTGCTAAAGAATTTTTTTAGCAGAAGAATTTTTATCTTCTAAAAATCTGAAACTGGAACAAAAACGATGAAACCGTCAAGTCAGAAGTTGATCTCTGGCTGTTTGTTATTTACATGAATTATGAAATATGAGCTCAATGCAGATGAGAGCTGAAATTAAAGTTCAGTTCTGGGTAAACCAGTCCTAATGCACAGACAAAAACAGTTTGATCATTTAATTCAAGTACAGAATATACATTTGCATCCATATTTGATGCATGAAAATGTGCATACAAATTTGACATTTAGAGATATTTCCCTTTAATTGTATTTACCCAACTGAACCATGTGCACCATGATTTTAACACTTTGTTGGACGTTACATCAAAATAACGTAGCAGGACGATATTAATTTAGAGAGAAACAAAACTGTTTACCTGCTGCCACCGTTAGCTTGAAGGCAGTTTGATGGTGTAAGGTTATACTGACTGTTTCTGCTGAAGAGTGATTAACAACGGTGTAGTGGTCGTTGCCACTAGCGAAAACTTTGAAGAAGACAACAGGAAGTAGTTGGAGGATCATGGAACGGCATGTGTTTTAGCGACTTATCACGAGAATAAACCTTTAAACTTATTTAGCGGAATATCGACAAAGTCCTGGACACTTGCTTTTAAGGGAAACACAGTTAAGTGTCTTCTTGATAAGTTTCCGTGTCGTTTCCTTCAGTGGTTCTTGGTGCAGCGCCACCACAGGAGAGGAGGGGAACAGGTTCTTCAAAGGGTTTGGTTAGTTTGACGGGGTGCAGTGTGAAAGCGAATCGCACCAGCAGAAGATGGAACAAACGTCGCAACTTTTAATCTCCAATCAAAGCGATTCTACCAGACTGTCAGATGTGAAAACACCTTTAAAGTAAAGCAGTGAAAATTGAGAGACGGATCTATAGATTGCTCCTCGGCCTGCAGGGGTGTGTGAGTTTCCCTGGTCTCTCAAAGAGTCGAGCTAAAAGGTAACGCTCGCAATCAGTCCATGTTCTGACCCTCCTCTCTATGGCCAGGAGATACTGAATCCTGAATAGAAGTGGCTGAGATGAACTGAGTCAATGTTCAGATATGTCTGGCAGTTTGGGGTCCTGTAAAGGTTTTCCAGCAGTCTGAGGACTCATCCAGGCCAAACAGATGCATCCTGGCAAGTTTAGAGAGAGCAATGCCCAGTCATGGCCCCAGGCACGGAGCTGCTGTGGGTGGATGATGTAGCACCATCATGGGACGCTGCTGCTCCCTCCACAATCTACACTATGGAGGGAGAGCTATTTAGGACGGCAGTAAAACGTTTTTATTGCTGATTTCCGAGAGTGAAGCACTGTCAAAAATTACAATGCAGGTTTTCAAAATTTGCAGCAGATGAGTGCATGTAAATCACTGGAGATAATCGATAACTCAGGCTTTAGAATGCGTTTACACTGTAAATTAAAGTGAAAATGTAGTTTTTGGGGGGGTTTTAAGGTCATTTTATTGTAGATTTGTTTGATTTTTTTTTACTCACGCTCAGGTTAAGTATTTGAATGATTAAAACTGAATAAAAATACTGCTTTGAAAGTGCATCACAGATCTTAACTGAATGCTGCTGCTAAATTAGCAGGAAATATTCAGCTTTTATCTGCTTGTAGTCATAGTGCAGCTCATGAATGTTGCATCTATCCAGACCTTCTCGGTTCTTGTTCTCGATAATGCTCTCCGCCCACCAAGAATTATCCAAGGAAGACTTTACTGGGTCTAAGTTGCACTTTTCTCAAGAAAAAACAATTCACTGCTGCTCTTTTCGGTAAAATGAACCCATCATGGCGACATGAAACATGAAGGTTTCCGTGATTCAAAGCTCCATTTATCCAGTCCTATCAGCTTGTATCTTGTCTGAGTAAATACTTCCTAAAACAACTTTTAGGAATGTCTTCACAACTCTTTTGGGACATGTCTTTACTGGCTTTGTACAACTCTGTGGTCATTTCCTCTTTGGTTTTTGATTAAAAATTTTAAAGTTTTAATCAAAAACCATAAATCGACAAAATACGCAGCATTTTCAATCCAAACACCCCTCTTTTCTGCTAAGCTTTAATTTGTTATTTAGGCTATTCAAACATCAGATTGGTGCAAAGTGCTATTATGCATATTCCTCTTTCAAATATACGTGCCATTTCTTCTGGACGTTTGGACTTCTTCAAGGATTAAGAAAGAATATGAGAGGTAAGAGTTCTGAGTTTTACCTTTGTGTAAATGAACGGTTTGCTCATTATATGCAGTGTTGTCCAGCTAATCAATAATCAAGAAGATGCCTGCTGAAAAGGTTGGGACAGTATATAATTCTGATTGGCCACTTGATTTGTGGCTGTAGTGTCGCCTGACACTAGAGTTGTTTTTTAATGTCAATTGACACAAACCGCTAACAGGTTTTACATCAACAAGCCAGTCTTTATTAGTGGAGAGCAAATTTGCAACGTAATGACTACTGGTTGTGAGTGCTGCGTGGTTAAAACTCAGTATATTGCTTTACAACGTAACGCTGCTTTAAAACTCTCGTCAGCTGCGTCCCCCATTTTTCTGGCTCCTGGGTCTTCATCTCAAACTACTACGGCCGTCACAGAGCAGGTGTGTTTGTAACGAAATTCAATAACATGCAGATAGACTCAATTACACGGACAAACCAGCCGATTTCTGACTTCAATTTAATACACTCGGTTTTTATTTAGGGCTGCCTTCTTGTGCCCTACTTTGTGTGGGCCTTATATCACGTTGAATCTCTGAGAAACACGTTGATGTTTGTGGCTGTAATGAGAATAAAAATGTGAAAACGCTCAAAGGTAATGCAGTAGAGGGAATCAAGATACTTCTTGGAAAAAAAACAAAAAAAAAAAACATTCATTGACTTTGTGTCCCAGTGGCAAAAGTGAAGGACTCCAACAAAAGCTGACAGGCAGGTAGTGGTGTGTGAAAAAAAAACAAACCTGATGTTATTGAATAAATTGAACATAAAAGGCGCGCCTATGTCTGAAAAGCCCAAAGCGGAATATGTAAGGGGGACGGAGACCTTTACCTCTAACAAGCCTTACAGAGAAACCTATCTACACTGAGAGGACATAAGGAGACCAAACGTGTGTGTGTGCGTGTGTGTGTGTGTGTGTGTGTGTGTGTGTGTGTGTGTGTGTGTGTGGACAAAAACAAACAGAAACCAAACAAAAGCCATGTAAAATAAAGCTAACCACAAAGACGAACTGAATTGAAAGCAGAGGTCTTCCAGATACCTAGCAGATATTTCACTTATTGAATTGTAGCAAAGAATCAGCAAACTTTAAAGTGTAGCCACCTGTTTCAAGCCTACGAAGTTCAGTCAGAGCAACTGGAAAATAAGAAATAATCCATCAGAAATGTTCATGGCTCTGTTAAAAGTTGTTTTGTTTTCTTTAAAAGCTTTAAAATCGTGTCAAAATTATAAGCAGAGTTTTATTGTAGAAAATAAAAATAAGAGGGTAGACAAGCCTTTAGATGCCAAAGCGGCTGTTCGATTCCCGACCTCGGCAACATTGCTGCGTTTCTTCCTCTCTCCTGTCTGAATACCGTAAGTAACAGCCATTAGTGCCACAAAAAAAAAAAACGTGAAAAAAATCTGGTGTGTGCAGACGAGTGAGAATTGTATAACAAGGAAAGAACCATTTACATTTCTATTCTTTTGTTTCCTTTCCTCGCCGTCCACAATAAGTTTATCCCAATTACCAGGCATGTACCAAGTCAAAGCACCGAGGCTCCTTTATGCAAATCAAGAGAAGGCTTTGATGAGATGCCATCTTGTGTTTGGATGTCAGGTTTCTTTGCATTGACAATGCGTCTCACGCTGCTTCTCTCTCCATATAACCCCGCTTATTTAATCAACGGGGAACAGCAGGTGTGTTGCGTCGCGCTGCAGGGATGGCCCGGCGAACGCCAGTGTGTAATGAATTGTGCTCCTGCACACTTACAGATGCAACGCGCTACTTTGCATGTTCACAAAAGGGAGCCAAATCCTACCTGTAGCTGCTCGCACTCCTCCTGTCCAGCCTCTTAAGAGTCTGGATTAGTGACACAACACAGATTTTCAACTTAATGGTCTAATGTGTTAAAACGGGAATCCTTTGTTCATCAGCCACAATCAGCGGCCATCCAGTTGTCGAGATGCAGTGATGTGATATCCGGTTGCCAAACTCTTCTGTCTGCTTGCGGCCAAATGGGCCGAGCTCGCTGGCAAGCCACACCGCAGACAGATAATGTTCTTGTTGTGTACACATATCCCCTCAGCGGCAAGATAAACGCGTTGTAGTTGCAGTAATTATTCACAGGATATTTTTACTTCTCCGCTAATAATCATCTCATCCCTCAGGATTTAGTGTTTTCCTCGGAGCGGGCGTCGATATTCGCGGTATGAGGACCGAGGCCAAACACACAATGAGTCGGCGACCGCCCGCGAAGCCACACAGGCCGATGCATGGCGGCTTCTATCGACCAATTACTCACTGGGTCATCGCTGTGTGAGCAGGCCAACTTGGCTGTCAGCTGTGCCACTGAGCACTGCGTACTGTGGTGGAATGGAGATGAGGGACGATGGGGTGGCGGTGGTGGAGTGGAGGGCTTTTGGGAGGGGTTCTTACTCCACTGTGTCAGGTTGACAGACCTTACGGGTGGCTCGGCGAGCAAGCGACGCGGCGAATGTCAGCGCTCCGGCACGTGTGGCTGCAGGTCAACTTCTGGGACCTTGAGAAAATAAGGGAGTCAGACTCCATTTGTTTTCTGTCTCTGTTCCCCAGGGAATCAAAGGGGAAGACATTTCCAGCCGTCCCGCCCGACTGGGTCTGACTCACTTGAGAGTCGCCGTATTCACCTCTCTCTCTCTTGCTCTCTCCCAGCTTTGTTCACACGTCCAGTAGTCATGGCATGCGGGACAGTTGTGGCCTGGCGTCTTCTCAACGGCGGGAGAAGTGGGGGAGTGGAAAGAGGCAGAGAGCTGACTGGCAAAGAGGCAGCTGGAAAGACGAACGGCGCTGTCGGGAAATAAGGAGGGAGCTTTAGAGGAGGCCAAACCCTCTGAACAGGCTTCTTTCTTCATCAGGAGGCAAGTAGATTAGCTGTTTGAGAATGCTGAGGGTATGTCTTTAGTTTAGCTTAGTTTATTGATCACTTCAAGCGTAAGCTAAAAAGACAAACAAGAACAGAGCTCGTCGGGCATACAAATGGAATAGTTCAGAAAAAAAAGTACAATTCCCTTCCTCCCTTTGATTATATCACCCTCATATTGTTGTTTACATCCTTAATCAGGGGTGTCCAACTCCAGTGGTCCAGAGCTGCCACTCTGCAACTTTTATATCCATCCATGCTCCAATACACCCAAATGAAATACCTGATTTTTCTCTCCGGCTGACACTGAGCTCTGCAGAGGCCTGGGAACGAGCGGTCCATTTGATTCTGGTGCTGCAGAAAGAAGGCATCTGAAAGTGGCAGGATGGTAGCTCTGGAGGACTGGACTGGACTTGAGCACCCCTGTCCTAAATAAAACATGAATACAGCTACCCCATACTGTGTTTTCTAATTTCCCACTTTTTTACCATTGCTTGCCTGCTCATTACAATCCATCAGCACGATGACTGGAAATCAGTCTTGGGACATTTTTATTAATACTTTCTGATGCCTTTTGACCTTTCCAATGTCTCCAATGATTTCCAGGCATTAGTAGCATAAATTTAAATAATCTTTCTACCACAACAACACATTTTGAAATTCACTGGAAGTGAAAAGTGTCTTCCAATAAAGATAAATAATGATTTGCATTTGATCCAATCAAGCAGTTTCAGTCTTTTATTAGTAAAACTGTGTATTCCCTCTTTCCTTCATTGTGCAGAATCCTGATTGGGTTTTTTTTTGTTAGTTTGTTTAACATATAAGTGTTGCAAAACACAGAATCAAAAGTAGCAGTGACGTCACTTTATGAAAAGTCGTAGAATGTCTTGAATGCTGAGAAATTTCTTAGAATTTGACCTCAGAAAGATAAAAGTTATTCACAAACCATCTGAGGCCATAAAATCACAGAAAGACAACAGGGATGTAATAGTGGTGCTCAGTCAGGTTCCTAAAAACTACAAAATAAGGAAATATGTTAATAAATAAAAACTGGTCAAAGCGCACAAATGACCAGTCCAAACCCTAGAGAACAACACGAAAAGTGCTTGTTGCAACTCATCCTGTTGCAACTTCCTCATTTGGCGTCAGTCAGTTCGCCAGACGAAAACAAGTTTAAACAAGCAGGCGATCGCAGTGAATTGCTCACAGTTCATTTTTATTATGAAATGGATGACGCAGTAAAACAACCTGCGCAGCAAAAAGCTGAGTCAAATCCCAAGAATGACGAGGATGTAAATAAGGCCCGATCAAACGTGTCGCTGCTGCGGCAATTAATTTCATTTAGCAGGTTTTCATCATCGTGACCCTTTTCTTAATCCAGCCTAGATTCACTGGTCAGTTCATTTCTATCAACTGATCACCGGGCGGCGTGTTTGGGTTTATTTGTGGTTTTTATTTTCTTTCATGTATCAAAAAAATCACAGCCAAAACCAAATGATTTTATTTTATTTTTTCATTTTTTAAGAGACTTAAAAATTAAAACCTACCAGGCCACATTCTGTTTTTGTCTCCTACCTCAGCCTCTCTTTCAGCCGCTGGATGAAACACTCTTAAGCTTTAAAGCAAAAGTTTTATGCTAATTCAGAAGTTCTTTTAGAGGACTCTGAGAACCTTATTCTTTATCTCGACTAAATTATACATTTTTAAAGTCAATCTATTCAATGTGTCCATTTCTGCTTTTTCTCTCTTTGAAAGCTGCTGCACATCAATCGATCAATCAATCAAGTTTTATTTGTATAGCACATTTCAGCAGGAAGGCATTTCAAAGTGCTTTACATCATAAAAAAATCCCAAAACATAAAGTCATGCAGCATAGAGTCAACAATCAAACAGTACATTAAGTCAAATGCCATAGTTAAATTCATAATTGATTAAGTTTCAAAACTCTAAACAGGTGGGTTTTTAGTCGAGAACTCAGTGTTTCAGCTGTTTTTCAGTTTTCTTACATTTCTCCAAGGACAAGAAAAATTGTTTCATTCACAAATAAGACCATTGTTAGAATTCTTGATACTTTTCACAGAATTTTGATACGCAAAACAACCAGTACTGGCCCTAACGCTAATCCATGTGGGACCCACAAAGTCTTATCTTCACTCGAACTGACAAACATGATGAAATGTTAGAGTTGCGATCGAAGACGGGAATTAACTTCCTTTCATGAAAAGTCAGTCTATATAGTTAATAATTGCCTGTATTTCTACTTTTCTTGTTGCTCTTTTAGTGCTTTTGTCTCCTTTTCTATTCAGCAGGTGTCTGGAAGTAAAGCTCTCCAGCTTTTACCATTCTGCTCAGGAAATGTTTATTGTGCTTAACTTGGCTAATGAGATAAAAGCCTTTCAGCCGTGCAGCAACCAGTTTTATTGTGAATTTGTAGGTGAAAAGGAAAATGCTATAAGCTACAACATCACAGTGAAAAGCAAATCACGCCAGAGTGATAATATATTTCTGCTCAAACCAAACAGCTCTAATTCAGATTTATGGGAGCCCCTCCTGGAGGAGCACAGCTCCGGCTGCAAGGCCTGAAAAGGAGAAAATTCGACGGTGCTGTGAAGTTTCATAACAATGCTTATTTTAGTTTGGCCTCCTTAGCACAACAGTAGACTGCACTACAATATCCTAAATCACATAGAGTATGAATGGTCTCAATTGGGGCTTTGTGGCATTTTCTAGAGTGTTTCGAGTGTCTGGCGGATTCCCCGTTAAGCGTTTCGATGCCTGATTGCTCAATAAGTGTTTTGAGCGCGCTACAGATGTCTGCGGTGAGATCGCGGCTGCTTATCATTGATGTGAAACTCAAGCAAGAGAATTTGAAAGGAGGACTGTCTGTGTTGGCTTAATGGCAAACCTACAACACGATCATCTCTACTTTAGTCGGCGCGGCACTTCAGGCTAGTTTTTTGTACCGTTTGATGCCATCTTGAGGTCTTTCCACTCCTTTACATGCAACAAAAAATTGTTAGTAATCACATAAAAAAAAGTATTCTCAAAAGGCCTGAAAGTTTTGAAAATGCTGCTGAAAAGTTAATGAAAATCACAGGAATAGAAATTCCCTTCATCGTCCCGCAATACGTAAATTCCAGTGCAACAGCAGCGAGGTGACATGCAATCAAAGCAGATTCACACAGAGATGGAATATGAAAAACACATAAAACTGCTGAGTGAAGATTAAAATGCTGTACAGCAAAGATAGAATTTGAACACAAATACTCTTAGGCAGTATTTATGTAAAATAACATGCTTGTGCAACCAGATAGGTCAATTAAAAAATGTTCTCAAAATGTGCATGAACATTAGAAAAAGCAGACTATTTACAATTAGTGACAACAGGAGAATGTACAACAGAAGAGATGTGCAGTTATTTAAGAGTAAAAACTATGCAAATACCTGTGATCTTAATAGTGTTTCCGATTATTGGCTACATGATTTGTTGATATTTTTATGTTTTCATGTTGTGAAGCACTTTGAATTGCCTTGTTGCTGAAATGCTGAAATGTGCTGTACAAATAAAACTTGATAGATTGAAACTGATTGCGGAGGCGTAGAAACCTCGGGCAGACACAGCATGCTAGCAGTGTTAGCTACTCCTTAATTGTGTATCTAGCTTTATAAAATACAATGAACTGTTTTATTTCAAGTGTCAACGCTGCTACCTAACTGTGGCAGGCCTTCTGAAGGCTAATTAGTAACCCTGCAAGGTGCCGTGTGGGCAGGCTAACGCTTAGGGTTAAAATTAGCAACGTGTTAGCCTGCTAGCAACATGTTTTTGGTTTTCCCAGCCAGTGTTACCTTTAGGGTTCTCATTTTGTGTTGTTGTACAGACCGAGACATATTGTATCTGTGGTAAAAGACGTAGCTTTGTTTTAATGAAGAAGAGCTAGGCAACGGCGGGGAAGATATGAGCAACAGTCTTTCCTTTCGCATCTCAGTGTTTCCAGAAAAGATGGATTTGGCAGCCGGAGCAGTGTTTGTTTTTTTTAACAAAATAAAGCAGATGTTTGGGTTGAGGCCCCAAATAATGCACTGGTATTTTTTCCTGCTTGATTGTATTAATTACATAGGTCTATAACTAGCTAAGTGGTACTGTACATGTCCAGTTCTGTAGTGTTTCTATAGTTCTGAGGACACAAACTCCAAATGAGCCAAAGGCATGAAGCACAGAAAGAATCAGTGATGATAAAAATGAAAATAAATTTGCAATTCTAAATCATTTGTGAAAATAAAATTAGCTTTCTGTCACCCTCACTAAATCTCAACTTCCACTGAAGAACTTTAAAAGCCTATTAAGGAGTTTTAATGATCTGCTCTTTAAACAGATATGAATAAAATATATTTTACAGATATGCCTCTTCTGCAGCCATTTAATTCTTCTCTCCAGCTGTTCTAGAGAAATCCTATTTTGGACTCTGTGTTTGGTGAATGTATCTGCGGGGTGGACAGTTTTTTTTTTTCTTGTTTTCATTTGCAGTATTGAATCATCCTCTCCACCCACTGGTGTGCAACCAAATTTCTGAGAATAAAGGAACATTTTCTCACTAAAAGCCCAGATGACTTTAGCCTGTCCTTCATGTCATGTTTCATCCAAAGTTTAAAAACATTCTCAAGCGGAGATGGTAAGGTCTGAATTACAATGTACAGGCTGGTTATTATAGATCCCCCCTCCCAAAAGATACTGAGGAAAAACTACCAAGCAAAGCCGCCTCACTGTAGAGTACAAAAGATTCAAAAGTCTGCCAACACTGAATTGATCTGTAACAGTGGCACATATGAGTGGCTGCACAGAATTACAATCATGTTTGTTGCAAGGACAAAACCTTAGGAAACACAACACACACTGTGTAACTTCTGACAAACGGTCCAAGGAAGGAACAGAAGTTTGTCTGCAAAAGACTCCTGCAGATACAAAACCCAGACAGTGGAAGTGGAGTAGTTAAAGCCAAATACCAACACTGGCGTCTTTGTATCCTGTGTATTGGAAATAAATCCGATGCCATTTCCATGAAGACGGTGAAAGCTGTAATGCTCAACTTGTGAAAGCAAATCTGGTTGGGCTTTTCTGTGTCACTCCCTGCCTAACCGTGATTGTGGCACTGCCACACAGAACATGTTTGAGGGTGGTGGAGGGAGAACAGTTGCCAAAGGAAAAAAGAAAGTCAGAGTAGATAATACGTAATAGTTTGTGGCTGCAAAACCACAGACGAGCCTGTGTGCTCCAAGCTGATCCTCCGAAAACTAACAATAGAGACATGGAGCACCAATCACTGGGTTTTTTACACCATACAATACCGATGCACATGTGTTTCACTTACCTAGTGAACACAAAGGACCAGGACAGACTGCCAAAAGGAGGCAAGTTCACAGAGGCAGAGTGACGCTTTGGCGCAACCTTCTGCTCTATGTGCTGCTGTCCAGAGGATGTTACTTTGACATGCCGTCTATGTAAGAAAGATTTGTTCACATCCCTGGTAGATTTAGATAGAACAATAACGTCACCAACACTTTTTTTATTGGGGATAGCAATACTTCAGGAAGGCCTTACAACCCCCTAACTGTCATGTTCAAAACACTTACATGTACATAAATGGGTTTGTGGAGACGCACCGGTGTAGGAAGTACTACATTTTTCAAATTTCTACCAACTTCTTTTTGAAAAGTGGGCTTGATATGTCTCATAGGTTCAATTGGGTGTGTCTGTGTGTTTTGTTATGTCCAAAGTTTGCTTCTTATTGCAAATGATACAGACGCCTCTTGAGGACAATAAAGCAACATAAAAAACATACCAAATAACAAAAACAATAACTTGTCTTCACATCCATTTTATTAAAATGTTCACCCATTTCAGCGATCAGTGGGGGAAATCTGCATTCACATTACTGCCATGGTGTGTTTTCAGTTGGACCCATGGGCAGGCAAACCCAGAGACAGAAGGTGAAATGAGCATTACAACAAAAAGGAGATGCGTTATAATAAAGCACGGAGGAAAGTGGAGCATATGAAGAGCAATAGGAGAAGCTTAAGCACAGAGGAGTGAGATTGTAGACAAAAGGCAGACGGTTTATTACTAACAGGGTGCAGCTGGGAGAGGAGGCAAACAGGTAGACTGAGGGAAAATGAATAATTAACATTGGGAGACTTAAAGAGACAACAACAGACGGTGGAAAGAACAATGCTAATCGAAGATACAATAAGCAGACGGAGCAGAGCAGCAGAATAAATACAAAAACTGAACACAAAGACATGAAGTGATATGGCAAGACATTCCCTAACAACAATGAATACAGGAACTGAGTGGAGTTATGGCAAGACCTAATTGGATATAAATAAACAATTAACAGGTGGTGAAGACACAGACATAAATAAAACCAATGATCATAATGATTTCAGCAATCAAACTCTTTATTTTTTTTGCAATCATTGTTATTTGCAAATTTCCACTTGAAATTTGAGATGGGAATTCTCCCTCTGTGGAGGAAGCTTAATCTTCAGCTTAATCTTCAACTTAATCTTCAGATCCCTCCGCAGATTATTTACCAGACTCATAGTCAGGACTCTGGATGGGCCACTTCCAATCACAAGAAACTTGGTCAGTACAGTTAAAGATCACACTTGCTAGGGGTGTGAAGGATTTTGGGCTCAAGTTTTTACAGAGTCTGCAACATACTTGTGAACATATGATTTCATGAAAACAGCATTCCCTGACAGCTGTGGCCTCGGGGAATGGCTCAAGTGCGGTTTGTGGAGCACAACAAGTTTTGAGGTTTTCCGTAGGCCCCACAATTCCCCCAGATCACAAACCAACACAGCTCATCTTACAACTTCCAAGATCTAAAGGATCTGCTGCTAACATCTAGATGCAACAGCACAACCTCAGAAGTCCATACCTTTACAGATCAAGAATGTGTAAATAAAAGGGAACCAACACACACTCTCTTAAAGGGGCAGTTTTATAACACTATCAAGAAACTATGTTACCTTCAGTTCTAAAAATCCTATTTATATCAAATATGACTTAAGAGATATTTGGCTTCGTTGGCTTTGAAATTGAGTCTCTTTAAGAAACTCCTGCTCTTTCTTCAGGAAGTCGTCACAACATGGCTTCTCTATTAACCCTTTAACAACATCTTTACCAGCGCTGCACTGAGAAGTAGTTTGCTTAATGAACTCAGCAGATGTGCATTTCCACCAGGTGCTTACTAATTGCTGCTGGCTAGTCTGAAGGAGTTGAGTGGGGGAATGGCAGTGGAGGGCTGCTCTGTAATTCAGAAGCTTGGAGACTTGGAAACTGCAGCTATGAGGAGGAGCTGCGCCTGGAAGGCGGGGCTAGGTCCAACCAGCTGAATGGTTGCCATGGGAAATGAATTGATTTCTCATGAAAGAATTAAAGCAACACTCCAGGTATGTTTTTGATGAGGGGGTAACATTACAACATGATGCAAAGCTCAACTTTGCATCAAAAAAGTCGATTTTACATCTTACTGCCCCTTTAGGTAGATAATTATAATGTTTTGCATTTTATGCACAAAGGAAGAAGCTCTAGTTTTCTTCCAATTATGTACTTTCAGTTGACATTATCAATCGATATCCCTCATTACAATCCAACTAGTTATTTTGCTTAAACTTCAATAAAGTTCCATGATAGTTACATAATTTAAGCTTCTACTTTAGCACCTTGTCTCATTTCTGCTAGCTGAAAATCACACCAAAAACGGAGCCGAAGCCCTTAGCATTTGATTTTACAAAGGTCTCACGCAGCGAGTTCTTGCTTTTGCATGTTTTCAGTTGTTTCCTGCTGATAAGTGAATATTTTTTTTCCAATACATTTTTATAAAACAGAACAATAAAACCAAAGCCTGAAAATGGATGGCTGTCTGAGGGCATACATTTTGCAGGCTGGAGGAAACGGTGACCTGGTTCACTCTAAGCTATCTTTAGAGGTATGCGACACCTCTGTGTGCTTGGATCGCAGCAGGTGGTGGCACAAAACGTTCCGCCACCTTTCCATCCCGTGTGTAACATGTAGCCCAAAAAAACCCAAAAACATGAGCAGCTATACACACCAGTGGGAATCATGAAAACCTGTCACCTTTTGCAGTGGGAAGAGTATTCTCCACCCCCTCACTGCCGTCGCATTTGAAAAAGTACAAACAGGAGAATATTTTAACATCAAAATGTACTTTTTTTTTGTTTGTTTCAGGACCTGCATAACCTCTATTGAATTTATATCCACAATAATTTCAGCAAATTATGTCTGACTGGAACTAAATATAGCTGGAAGAAAACCTAGAAATTGCTTATTGGATCGGAGACCCTCGCAACCTTATTTAATCTGGGGGTGACGTGACTTCCACAAAATCTGAAATGGGAGCCAAATGGAGGCTTGTCACGGTTTGTTTATTCAGCACCCATCTACCAGGAAGAATTATATGAATAATAATTTCTTATCCTTCCATTCCATCTGCTAAATTAGAGGAGACATGAGTGATTATTCAATTTACCACCGCCTCCGAGAATCCTTTTAGCATTACAGGCTTTATCGGGGAAGTTAGACGGTAGCTTGCTTTTTGGGTTTGAAATCAAACTCTGGTGTGAAAATAAAAGTATTAAACTAACGTGTATGGAAGCAAAACTAAGTAAAAAAAATTAAAAAATCTTAATAGTCAATGTGAAGCATTTTTGGTCACAGTAGCAGCTTCCAGTGGTGTCAATGTAAAGCAGATTAAAAAGCTAATTTAGGATACAGAATTACAGTTATGCTAATATTATTTATTGAATTTGAAACAGTGGAGGAAGTTAATTTGTTCAGGACTTATTTCTGCCTCCATTTCCTGCAGAAATAATCTGCATCTGTTTCAATAACCAGACAACAGCTTGCACATTTTAGAAATAGCAGCATTTTATTAACCTCAAATGTTTAAAGATGACATAGCATTGTCCTCAGACCCTCTTAGATTGTAGCTAGCCGTTAGCCATTAGCTAATAAATGTGGTCCAGATGAAGCCGAAAGTCAGATGTTAACTACATCTAAGCTTTCAATATGAGCCGACTTAAGAATCCTAAACTATGCCTATAATGTGGAATTGTTTTCCCAACTGAATCAATTTCAATTGAATAAATTAAATAGAAATTAAAGAGTTGTTTGTTTGTTTGTTTGTTTCAAAGCTTTTTGCATAAGATTTGTTCTTGTTTTTTATTTGTACAGCTTTACAAGGCGCCAAAACTTGCAGACTTGTGCTTCAGGTTTGTGCTTTGATTCTACATTTTTATCCCAGTGTCTGTCTTCCTTCTTCCAACACTGTTGTATTTTCTCTGTCTTGGGAAGAAAAGAAAACTAAAACAGAAATCACCTTCATATCCCTCCGATAAAAAAATCCAAACGATACTACAGTGTTACAAACAAAAGAAAGGCAGCGTTCAGGTATGGATCGCCATCAGTTCCCATGACGTTGCGTTTTAATCACCCGCTGCCTCCACAGCGCTACCGTCTCAGTCTGTGCTGCCAATTTGTGATGTTTCCAGTTGGGATGCTCTCTTTTCGGTTCTGGGTTGAAGTTTAAAATAGGACCTTCGCCTCTGGATGTCTTGCCCAGGTGTCTCAGGGCTTCCTTTTGACAGTGTAGACATCTAATGACCATGTGAAGTTCTCCAGCCCCAAAAGCCAAAAAAAAAAAAAAAAAGCTGCTCGACAAATCCTCCAAGCTCAGTAAACGTGGACACAGGTGATTCGTTTCACCTCCCCTTTTACGCTACGGTCAATTAAGAACATCTTAGGGTTTTGTTTGTAGCTCAAAATGAGTGACAAGTTGTTTACGGCACGTTTCTGATAATAAAAAGTCTTACGATTTATTTGCAATCTGAACAAAGATGTGAAACTTTATATGCTTTCTGTATTATTTGTCAGAGGTTTTGTAGTGTAAAAATTAGGTCTGCCTGGAAGTAACATGGTTGACTCCCCCACAGAGTCTGATGTCCAAGCTCAGAGTCCTTAGTCTGTTTCCAGTCACATAGAGGCGACACAGTGTTACTTATTTATTTTTCATCCTGAGATACTCTCTCCTCTCACACAGGCAGTAATGATAGTGAGTCTCAGACACACTTTGAAACTTCCTCACACCTACTTATGTTTTTTTTACAGCTGCCTCACTTTTAGGAATAATGTCAGTCTTGACTTTTTGAAGAATGCAAACACAGACCTGTGGATAAAAAAAGCAAAAAAAAACAACAACTTAAAAATAACAGAAACGCATTGTCCAAAGCAGGTAATCTGACTACGTGCAAAGAAAATCCAGAACTATAAGTACAGGTCAATGAAAAAAAAATCCAGGTCACTACTTTATAGAAATCAGTTTTGAATTTTCTTGATTGTGACTGATTTATAACAGCAAGAATGATGGTGAAAGATCCAAGGGGGTGAATACTTTTAGAGGAACTGCCTTCAGTTTGGACATACCTGCTAGAAACCTTTTGTCCAAATACCACGACGCTGCAAAGCTGCGATGTTTTTACATGTGATGTGGTAATTATACACCAGCTCGTCCAACTTTGCCACTCTTAATTAATATAATTTTCCTCTAAGCTGAAAATGCCTGAGCGCCGACTCTGTTTCAGAAAGCCCTTTAGAAAATTTAATGTCAGAGCTATGAAGACAGAATGTGTTAATTACAATATGCTTTCAGCAAATTCCTCCTGTCAGTCACTTGAGATTAAGGTGCAGCTCCAGCTCTCCTGCCTCTCTTCATTTATGTGACAAAACAGAAAATAGTAGTTAATTAGGAAGAACAGGTGCTCTCAAAAGCCAAAACTGGTGTATTTTGTAATAAATTATTGAATCCAGGCATGCCACCATTCAATTTCTTGAGCACCATGTTTCATTCTACCTTTCTTAAGTCCGGTGAGTAATACTCCGTGTCAGACAATTAGCAATCAGCAGAGGTTTATCACAGTGTCAGCATAATGTGCATTCATGTAGAAAAGCTGGTGCTATAAGTTAAGTCATTAAGTTTCAGAAATGTAATTCTGTGTGGATAATAAAGACAATGGCAATAATTGATGATATCTTACAGACTGGATCAGACTCAATCTGTCAACCAAAAAAATTTAAAGAGCATTCCTTCATCTGATCTGGTTCAGGCCATAAAGCCAATGTTCTCTGAAAAGGGCTTACAGTTGTGTCTCTTCAATATATTAACGGCACCTTTTTGTAGTCAAACTATTTCAGTGGCTGAACATGTCCTTCACTCGAAATCAAATTCATGCTGGATTGGAGTCAGTGATGTTGCTTTTGAATTGCTGTCTATCGAATGTAAGGGTCACTGCAGCATCCAGGAAATCGATACAACAATCTTAGAAAGTCCCTTTAACACTATTGACCCTCTGATGAACGAGAATGAAAGAGGTAACAAAAGATAGTGTACTTGTGAGGATTTGTTTTTTTTAGTCTCTGTGTTGTTCCCAGCTGTGTCTTGTGTTCCCTGATTATACCCTGCTTATTTAACCCTTGCTCCTTGTGGGGTCCTAGTCGTAAGTCAAGTCGTGCGTCGTACGTCCCTGTGTCTGCCTTGCTCCAGTTTTGTGCCTCCCCAGTGCTACCAGTGTCTGGGTTCCTTGTCTCATTGCTCACCTGTGCTGCCTGGACTTTGTCTTCTGACTGATCTCCATCAATTAAAACCATTATTTTGCATTTCCCCCTGGGTCCAACTGAGTTTCTCCTCACCACCAAACACCCCACATTTTGACAATATTCAAGACACTTAAACAGGCCAGTATTCTGTCCACAAGAACAATAACCACTGGCACCCCCACCGACGTGTTCTCGCCCCACTCTGGTTCTCCCTGTACGCAAATGATCACTGCTCAGCGTACCTGTTTTTTTTAAGTTTGCAGGTTACTGTCAGTGGTCTGATCCAAGACAACTGATGTCTGAATTCAGACAGGAGGTGGATTGTTTCGTCCGCTGGTGTAGTGACAAGCACCTGAAGCTGAGATTGCTTAAGACGCTGGAGAGGACGATGGACTTTCGGAGAACATTCCCCACACTACATCCCCTTCACCATAAACCACAGTGTTGCATCCAACACTTTTGGTTCTTGGAAACCACTCTTTGTGGGGACTTGAGATGGTCAGACACTGTCTGGAAGAAGGTGAAGCAAAGACTGTATTTCCTGTGCCAAGTAAAGAGGTAAAACCTTCTACAGGAGCTGCTGGTCTTTAGCACAGCCAAGGACAAGCAAGTATAGACAACGGATGGGGTGTGTTTTATTTCTTCTAAAGTTTATATATTTATGTCTGTATGGTGTGAGTGTGTGAAGCCAAAGTCAAAGCACACAAACTTTGTCAATAAAGTTGATTTGAATTTTTTTCTGTCAGAGATTAAGATACATTTAGCTACTGGAACTATATGTTAGGAATTGTAAAAACTAAATTTACACAATCTCTCCTAACTGTACTTGGTTTTGTTAGTTTATGTGACCTAAGTAAGGCTGGTAAGAGTGGTCATTACTGCTATAAATATTTAATTTCCCTCCTAAAATAAGAAGTTTACATACGATGCAATTTCCTAGAAGCGGAAAAGAAAAAGTCAATCCGGAAAACCTTTGAGGAAGTCCTGCTTTGTGTAAAAATATGCTGTGTCCTCATTTGCTCCTCGGGGCCCGTCTTCCCAGAGATGCTTGTTCAGCATGCAGACGAAGAAGCTATTTGAGTGCAACATGCAGACAAGCAGACAAGGTGTAATCCGTAGATAAACACTGACAAGGAGCAGGCAAACAGGAAGCCAGCAGGAATAAAAGATGGCTGCACCTACAAAAGCACACTGCTGGCCAGCGAAGGCAAACAAGCCAGCTGGAGACTGCCAGCACAGCTCAATTTACATTACATTCTACAATCACCGCTTGATTGACATTGAGAGGCTGCATTCAGGATAACAAAAAGGGCCCACTCTGTTTGAGGATGAAGGGCATGTTTCTACAACAACAAGCAAGTTATGCGTCGGTGGAGTACGACAGGCCGTTTCCGCACAAAATCGGTTTCGCCACACTCACATTCCAGATTTCCGAGATTGGTTTTCAACTAGACATTTTAGTAAAATAAGATATGAAGATTAGACAAAATAATTTAAGGTGTCAGTAATTAAATTTTGATCAGTATAAATAATGTCAGAGTTGTATGGAGGCTTCAATTCAAGACATCTACCATGAATTATTGACTTTCTGAAACATACTTCAGATATTCCATAATTAATCAAGTAAATTTGAGATATCGCTTTTTGTTCCGGCTAGTAATAATTGCAGCTAACAATCGTAAAAGACACCATATTTCAAGATGTCTTAAATGTATTTTTTAGATAGGAGACATATAAATTTGATTAGTGGAATTTAAATAGCAGATACCTTGATGTCTCCAAATGAATTTGATAAATCTTTAATTACATCGCTTTTCTTCTTTGATACATCTTAAATTAACATTATATCCAGGCAGAATGATGTTACCGATATTTTATCGGCATACCTGTCAAAATGTTACAGACTTGAGTAGCATTTAAAAAAAATTTCCATAAAAACAATGAAAAGGAAAAACGATTATTGAACATTTTCAGAATGGGAATGGGTTGACAGGAGAACGTTTAGCTTTTCAGAGTCGTTTCTGGTTGCAACACGTTTGTCGGAAGTGAATCAATTCTTTGCAGATTTCTGAAGCAGTTCACAAAGTTTTGCATTCATTCTCCTTATAACCCAATCTGCTGAACTGTTTCTAGATTGTTGTGGCATTTTCTGGCCGTTCTGCGCAGGACACCAAAAGTTCTGCAGGCAACTATTTGGACAGCTCAGTCGCAGCACCAGGGGGCTTACGTGTATATATTACTCCAGATCTCAAAGTATAATTGTCACTAGTGATAATTACGTTCGAGATATCTTAAATTGTAATTAAGGATATGTGACCCATCAAGTGACAAATCTGGTGATGGCACTTGAGATGTCTTCTAAATAATTTTTGCTTATTAAAATAGAATTGGAGGCATCTTGAATTAATATTCTTAATAAACACAGATATCTCAAATTAGCATTTCAGATAGCAAAAATGTTCAGTAGTTGTGCCCAGTCAAAATGCATCTAGAACACAATATAGTCAGAAAAACTTTGTGTTATTAAGGCCTGCCATACATATAGGTAATTAGATTTATATCATTTAGAACTTGGCAACCTACTGCTTGTAAAATTACATACAGATTATTGAAAATGTAAACAGTTCCACCAAAGATTATTTCATTAGCATTGGCGTTTAGCCTTACTGATATGTTAAATGCTTATTAATACGCATGTAGCAGGTCTGAAGCTCTGCAAATGATCGGTTGAATCCGTTTCGCCGGACACCACACCTGATTTGCAAATGAAAAGATATTTTTATGGAATTGAATATTACTATAGATAGTAATTAAAATTATTTTTTTATGTGGATGAAATGCTCATAATGTTAGCTTAATTCAGCTGTGTAATTTGTTTATACTAAGAATTTTTAACAATTTAATTCTGCCCATGCAGCTAATTTGCCGGGGGCGGGGATGAACAACTCTAAGTACAAATGTAGCTCTTTAAACCTTTCATTCTTATCACCCTCTCAGCCAATCAGTGCTCACCTGCACAGAGCAGAATCTGAGTTAAACACAACCTGAGGAGAGATCAGACTGAGAAAATTAGGAAATCTCTTGTATATTTTCAGGCTTTCAGTCGACTGTTCGGGTTACAGGTTACTGGAGCAATAATAAATTAAAAATGACTCACGAATCAGTTTGGGTCTGTTTGTGTGGTTTTTTTTCCTTCTTCTTCTTGTCTGAAAACAAAAATGCTTTTCTTTTCCCAAGACGGCAGCCATTTTCATTTTGCACCGGCTGCGACTCAGACTGGATAAGCTAATCAGCTCACGCCTCAGGGATTACATTTCTTATCATATCTCTGCCACCAGTCAGGTTAAGCACGCTGCCACGTTGCAACTGTTTTCTTTTTTTTCCCCTCGCTCATTTAAAAAAAAGATTTTTTATTGTTATTATTATTAAAGCTCCATTTTAAATCAAGATTTGGATAAAGTCACTGACTCGGTTAATTGGTTTCCATTATATTAGGAAGGATTGTGAAGCTGGCAGGAGCGACTTGGACTGAAGCGTGTGCAGCTCTGCTGACTCACACCGGGTCACAGCTCCACTTTGCTCCGTCTGCATGAAGCACTTGCAACTTAATGCAAGTTCTGGAAAGTGTGAGCAGAATGCAAAACGCTTTCAGTTTTTAAAAAGGTTTTTTCTGAATGACACCACTTGGATTTAAATGCTGTAGTGTAAACGGATGTTGTCAGCATGGCCGCTAATAACGAAAACCAAACGGCGACGTGTAATTGTGAAGATTATTTAATTTAAACTTTAACAAGACTGACCTGGACTTGTGTGTTCACCAAACCGACAGACGTAAAGATGCACAAGAATCCTGCACAAGACAAAAGCATGAGTGGAACTTAAATACGGCTTGAGACGGGTGAGGGGGGAACGACTGTTCAGGGCAAAAACATGAGCTAATTTGACACAGGAAGCAGACTAGACAGAAACCGCAGGAATAAATCCAAACAAGAAATAAAACCTGACATTTAAAGGATTGCAGAACCTGTTCAACACAAATTAAAAACTAAAGAAAACCAAAACGTGGAGACCGGGACGTTAGCACCGGACTGGAGTATTATGATAATGATAGCCAAGGCTAGAATGGAAACAAGACAACGGAAACGATAACAGAGACGAGATCGGACATGACAACTAGATAAGAAAATGACTGAAACAAAAATCTAATTAAAACCTAACTGAGCAGGAAAAGAGTTGACACTTGGGTGGTTGTTCACTTTTTAGTGACAAAAACCTTAAACATAGAGCGAGAGCTACAAAAAAAAATAGTTTGACTCAAAGCATCGTCACTTGATAGAACGGCCCAGTCAAAGTCCAACGCTCACTCTTTGTTATCTGAGGCCAGATTTGAAAAGTGGTGCCTACAGACTGAACTAACTAATCAGTGAATGCAGCATGCCCACCACACTTTGCTTATACATATTTGTCATCAACGTTAAAGCCATCTGCAACAGGGGTGTTTGAACGTTCTGCAGCATGGGCCAGAATCCCAAACGTGACGGGGGGCCCAAATTGTTTTCCTGACTTGAAACACAAAATAATTTTGCTGAGAATTTTTCTTGAAAAGCTCATCAATAAATTAAATGAACAATATTTTTATTGAAACAAAGTGGCAACATTTTTTTTTTTTTCTCTCTCTTAATAAAAGGCAGGATGTTTCCTAACTTTTGGGGGAAGTAATATCTTTTAATCTACTCCCAGCAACAATAAGGAAAACTTTCTTCAAAAAAACAAGTCTGGTAGAATAAAAGTGCTCTGGTCTTTTTTTAAAAAAAAAAAAAAAAGTAAATAGTTGCTGGATATTTATTCCTATTTAGTAGAAAATTAAATTAAAAGAAAACATGGCTAATAAAAGAAATGAAGAACAGTTAAAGAGGAGTAAAATTTGTCACTAAAATGTTTGTGCTAAAAAATTACAAAACTTTGCAGATTTGCAGCATCCTTGAACTGCAGTCGGGGGCCACAGACAATTATTCAAGGGCCACAAATGGCCCCCTGGCCACACTTTGGACACCCCTGATATATCATTTTTCTTCACTTCTTTATGTTGGTCAATCAAGTTAAAACCCTTCATGGTTGAATTTGACATAATGTGGAAAATCTTCAAAGGATCCAATACTTTTACAAAGAGCAGTAAGATGTCTTTTCAATAGCATGCATTCAACAAGATGCACGAGGAGCAGAAACAGCCATCAGCTGTATGGTTTAAATCTGCAGGGCCCAGTTTAAAGTTTATTGAGAGAGGCTGTATATCCCACACTGAAGCTTCTCTGAGTGAGATTTTATATCCGACTCGCATCTCCAGAACAGAAGCTGAGATAAACTGCTGTTGTCAAGATGGCCGGCCCTGATATGTCCCCCTTTACGGTTGAGGTACCACAAATAAAAATTTAAAGTCTCAATACGCAACCTCTTCTGAATATTTTAAATCATGACAGAATACGATTCAGACTATTTGCAAACGTGACATTGTCCTCTTTAAACATCCCCTACTGGGTTTTGCTACACTAAAACTAATTCGAACGGCCGATAAGATGCAAGAGATACGACAGTGAAATATAAAATCTTTTTCGTCCTCTAGGTGTGATTCTGTCTCTCTCAGCAGAGCCGCAACCGCAAGCAAACGGTCCTGGCCCTAAAGCGGAGACGACGCCGGCCCCTAGGCTCACCGCGTGAGAGCCGAGATCAGAGAGGCGCCGCCCCGTTCTCCGTCCCTGCTCCCAAAGTGAACTGATTACAAGTGGCTGCCGCTTTTTGCTCAAAGACCCCAAAGACTCTTGTTCTGAGGGAGAGAGAGTTTTGCAGCCCGCGTCGTCATTTTTTTATTTTGGTTTTCCTTTGCTCTTTGGTCAGAGAAGACTGAAAGCGCTGGAGGAGATTTGTGCAGGACAAATTAGCCTTACCATAGATAACCATCCACCGAGTAGGGAATAAGGTCAAGCCCGAAGCCATTATGGGGACATGAGAGGTTTTTCCTTGGCAAGAAACTGCCAAGTATGCAACTATTAGAAAGTCACATAAGTTTCTAGGGGATTAATAATAGCTGGAGAAGCTAGCTTTAAAGAAAGAAGGACGTGGAAGCACAGCTCCTCAGCTCTGACTTGTGTTTTTTTTTTTTTTTGACAGCGCTTGAGGAGTAAAGATTTGTGTTCATGTTTCTGAGGTTCTGGTGAGTTTTCTGGCTTATGAATAAAAACTAAAAAAAAAACAAAAAAACGGTGCTAGCAGCAAATTGATTTCTTTTATTTTATTTCACTTATTAGCTGACAGGAACAAAACCACACAAGCACAAAGCAGAGCAAGTCCGCAACTGTATCAGTACATCAGCTGCCGCTAACTTACAACTCCAGTCCTCCGGTTGGGCATTTCTAGGCATTAAAAGTATGTGCAGTTTATAAATACATGGTCCCTGCCTACATATTCATGAAATCAATCTTGCAACCTCCAAATTCATATAATAAAAAATAAACATTAAAATACGCACAATGAAGACACAAAAATTAATTAGGGCTGTCAGCATTAACCTGGACATTTTAACAAATTAGTATGACAAAATGCAGATTGACTGACCTACATATTTTAACCTGAAAGCCTCTCTCCTGTGGAGGGTAACCTGGGTTACAGCAGCTCGTTTTGGGAGCGATACCCCGACAGCGACGGACGACAGCAGAAAGCAACAAAAGTTCAACATTTTTCCACTGTCTCTTGCACGTCGACGTGCGGGAACTTACATTTTCAGATGCTTGAATTACGCCGATGGCTCAGCTGGATGAGGACAAACGACTGTTTCCATAGGAAATGAACAAAGGGTGTCCATTTCTAAATTAACGTTTAAAACAAAATGGCTTCCGTTCAACTGTCTTGAATATGACAAGCTGAAAAACTGAGAATCTTCAGACATGTTTGGTTTGTGACAATCAAAAAAACCTTTTAAACATTTTTTTGAAAACATGCCTGCAGACGCAGTTTTTGACATGGGCTTCATGGGCAGTTGCCCAGGGCGGCATCAATAAAGGTTGGGACAGCGAAAGAAGTGGAAAATAAAATCTATCTCGCCTGAATAAATTTGCTACTAATTGTCTGAATATATAGTGGAGTAAGTTTCCCTTCGTTGCTGTTGCGTACTGGGAGACTATGATACTGAGGCTTGCGAAAACAACAACTGAGTGCGTATTTATATGCGAAGCTCAAAAAGTTGGACATTGCGATTAATCGTGATTAATCACAGCGCTAGAGAGTGAGTAATCTGATTTTTTTTTTTTAAATTAAATAATTGACTGCGATAAAAAAACAATACACACATTTTCTTCCCTACAAATTAATACACAACTTTACCAACTTCAAACTTAAATGAGTTGATTTCATTTGGTGTTATGCCAAAAAAAGATTAGATTGAAGAAACATCAAGAGAAAACCTCTTTAAGCAAGAAAGAGTCCATTTGTGTTCACTAGTTTGTTTGTTTTTTATCTCATACAGTCATTAAAGCGAAGGTTTGACCCTGCTTGCAGAGCCACTCGCTGCATAACGCTGTGCTTTGTTCTACATTATGTTATCAAGGTTCGTCGTCGGTACAGCAGCTTCGTCTGTGTGTCTGTGGAAGTTTGAGTCGAAGCAGAAAAGACCGAAACAATCACAGCGCAAAGCGGTGGCAGCAAGCGACGGCAATCAGCCCGCATCCAGAGCGGGTTAGTCATACGGCTCACCTGTGATACCGCGCAGTTAAAGTTAACCCACGCGCATTCAGAACCGTTTGGAAAAACAGCTCCGATGGACTCGTTTTCTGTTGGGTTCACTGAAGAGGATGGCAGCAGATTTTAAACTTCTTCATGCAGAAGAAGAAGAAGAAGAAGAAGAAGAAGAAGAAGAAGAAGAAGAAGAAGAAGAAGAAGAAGAAAACAAAACTGGCCTACTTCCACCTCCCTCAATATTTTTTTAAATTAAAACCTTTCACTGACCTGTGAAACTTTGGGCCTTGTTTTGCAGCTGTAGCGCTAGCAAAACATTGTGCTCCTTTCGTTCACATTTAAGATTTAGACAACTTGACAGATAAAATCTCTGTCACTGGAAAGCAGCTCTACTAACAGGGAGCGGGATCTTGCTCGCGTGAGGCTCGTTTGAATACTGAATGCTGATTGGCTGTTTGCTAGAGGCTGAGGGGTTTCAGCTGCAGGCTGGAGAAGACCGCAGCCTGCTCAGCACAGTGACCAGCAAAAGCTCAGATAACGGAGATGTTCCATCATTTGTGGCAAGTTTCATTTGAGGGGGCAAGACGTTTGTTTTGTTTGAGGGGGCACTGCCCCCTTTTGCCCCAGCGTATAGCTGGCCCTGTTCTGCCTGTAACGGAGCATCACGACGTCGACCCGCAGCAGGCGGACGCTCAGACTGAGCTGGTCTTCTTTAAAAGTTTAGTCCTCCCTCTCCACTGAAGCCACATGCTTCCTCAGGAGGAGGGATGACTGCAAAGCCTTAGAAAGTTGACCAAAAAAATTTGACAAAATCAACTGAATTTGACCTTGTTTTCTAACAACTAGAATGGAATTATGTAATCAATCTGTCCACATCATATTTTATTGTATTTCACTGTTGCTATTGTAAAATGCCTTGAAGTGGCATTTGTAGTAAATGTGATATTTATGAACAAATTGAGTTCATGAATATTCAGCAAAGAGTCCAAAGGTCTGCAGACACCCATGTGCCTCCAACTTAAAAACTTAAAATAATAAACAAAAGTATGTAGTTAATCAATACATAAGTTCTGCAAGAACCCATCCATCGGCTAAAAATCTATTCATGACTAAACTTGTTGCTTCATAGCCAAGTAAATAAATTGATCAGCAGCCAAATACCTTATTTTAACATTAAATCATCTATAAATATTAACTTATACTAGGGGAGGCTGGTGTAAGTTGAGCCTAAGGGTTGGCTGAGTCACCCCTTGTTGCTAGGAAACAGTAAAAAACGTTGATCATGTGACCAAGGCAAAATTTCATGACGCTTATAAAAAAAATAAGAGAACCTCAGGGATAGTAGTTAGACCTATTTCTTAAAAAAAATAAAAACACAAAACAAAAACGTTTTTCACTCTTAAAAGTGAATTTAGTCTATCAAAAGATTTTTGTTTAAGTCATAATATTTTAAATTAAGTTATATATCGAATGTATGTATGAGCTACAACATGAGGTCATAAACCAAAGATAAAAGTGTAGCATTTTAGCTGAATTAAATCTTCTATTTAATTATTCAACTTTATCTCAGTAGTTTCAAAAATATGAGGGAAAATACTCAAATTATTGGTGAAAAATACATTTGTTTTGTCGTTGGACTCAATAGGTGGAGCAGATGTCGGCTAATTGGACAGCTGTGAGTCCAATCCTCGAGTTTCTCAGACTGCAGGTAGAGCAAAACCCCAGCAGCTATAAGTAGGCGCATTTGATGGAGAAGAAAATCCAAGGCCCTTTAGCTCTACAGACCAAGCAGTGCCAAATGATTTATGTGTGGGTGACTACAGCTCTGTGGCTGATAGTACAACAAATCTTTGATGGTGAACAAGACCAGAAAATCTCCATTTACTTTCAGTTTTGCTGTAGCTCCCTTATTTTTTATTTTTTCCTCCAGAATATGAAACATGACTGCTTTTAATGGTTGGTTAGTCTCCAGTGTATTTCCAGAACCACGTTTTGATCTCGAAGCTACACGTTACCATTTTTCCCTGCGCTGATGATGAGGTTTCTCTGAAATGTGAGGATTGAGGACGAAAAGTAAACATTAGGTATCTTGTATTCAAATTAAATAGTCATCAAAGCGACAGATGGAAAAGCTGCAGCATTAAACAGAATAGAGTAGATCCATCTACGCGGCCCGGCGTTGTGCTTATCCTTTATTAACAGTAAAGAGAGCAGGCACTGGAGCATGGACGGCTCAAAGCAACCTTGCTGAGACAGGCAGTGTGCCTTAAAGTGGCAAGAGAGTCTGAGCTAATTTGATGGGTTTCAGCTCTGCTCAGCTGCCACCTATCACCTTCACCTTCTTTTTCTCAGAGTTCTCACTTCCCCGGTAGAATCCATTGATTGGCGACCTCCGCCACGCGCCAAACATGCGCAAACGGTAAGAGTCCCTGACAGGTGGAGTGAATCCCATTGATTATCTAATTACAGTGACACCTGTCAAGGGATGGGATCAGGCAGCAAGTGAACAGCTGCTGCACCCCATGTGCTGGAAGCCCCAACAACGGGCGAGTGAGGGTTTGAAGGTCTTTGACAAAGCGAGGTTGTGAGGGTTTGACGGCCGGATCAAAACAGCACATGATGGCCGACTGTGTGGCTTGTCGGTGTGGTGAGGCCGTCGTGAGACAGTGTCTTCTTCTACGATGGACGTTGGGCATATCTAAAGACGTGTATTAAGCTGGCGCTCCTGATATTCCTGTATTTTTTATAATGTGTGTGTGTTCAGGTGAAGCGGATGAAAATCGACAAGTAAGCAGTGATGTCACTGAATGGTAAGCAGTGACATCACCGTTTTATCCATCGTTTTGTTTCCACAAACTGGTGAAAGTTTATTGCTATTCACCCATTCTGAGAACGTCACAAAGAAGTAAAATGTTTATTAGTTGGAAAAAGTACATCACAAGAACTGTTGCAAACGTTCAGCATTCCAAAGAGATTAAATCTTCATTTGTGTAGATAAAGAGTCTGCATAACATAGCATGAGATAAAGTATGTGTTGGGGTTTTAAGGAACGTTTAATGCAACGTTACTGAACCTAACAAATGTGTTAGGCAATATCTTTTTAAAAGTGTCAAAAGGAAAAAGAAAGTAATACTGGATCGTAATTTATTGAATGCTGGAGAAATACTAAACAACTCTTACATTCTTTACAGATGAAAAAAACATTGAAGTACAGACGAACGGAATGGTTTGAGTAGATTATTGTATAATGACTGAAAGACTTGGGATCAAACACTAAACAACTATTCCTGATAAGGAAGCCCATGCATGCTTTGTCAAGTCAACAACAATAACAACTCACTCAACGTCTAACGAGAACAAAAGTTTAAAAGGTACAAATGTAGGTGATGTTCATCGCTCACCAGTAAAAGTTCAAGAAGAAGAAATGGAAGATGTCAACAAATATACATGGCCATCATTCCTTGCCTTTTATTTCTTTTTCCACTGGCTGTTGGCAATTGGTCAGTAATTAATTAGCACTACCTGCTTCAAGATTTGGCTCAAAAAGCCCAGAAACATTTGGTTGATTGTAACTGAGATGAGGTCTCTTCACCTCATATTCTTGCAGATTTTTTAACTAAGCCAACAGCCTCAACTAGTGCAGAATGGTGGAGATTTTCTCAGCTTTTAACTGTGGCTAAAAGAAAAGAATTCCTGTTCTCATATATAGTGCATCCCCTGCTTAAGACAGTGTACTTTCTTTTGACACTTAAAGAAATGATTGTAAACAGTATTGTGAAGTTTGGCTAGAAACGCGTTGTTGAAAAACCTAAAGTTCTTTTCTTTACATCATAGGATAGATAAATGGTTTCCATGGACCTTTTGATCATTTTCTTAATGCTTTACATTCATGCCAGAGCTTACACCACTTCAATCTTTGCTGATTTTGAAAGCTCTTAAGATGGCACACAATTGAAGACTTGAGCTGACCCTGTACCACTTTAATTAAAACCCATTTGGACAAGTCCTTACTTTAGAATAGCTTTTCTTTTATTTAGCTACAGTAAATGTAAAAAAAAAAAAAAAAAAAAAAAAAAAGCCCACAAAAAAAAAAAAAATAAAAAGAAAAAAAAAGTTTTTCCAATACA